>VMDR010013405.1:0-25032 GCA_007922815.1 Macrotus californicus | reverse complement strand
CGGCAGGCTCCACAGGCCGGGGCACGGTGACCTGCGCTACGAGCAAGGACGCCGCTGGGGCACCACCCCGCGCGCATTTTCAGCCGCGGAAAAGCGCTGTGCGGTGGTACGGCGCCCCGGCCCCCAGCAGGACCAGGACGGCGTGGGGAGGCTCCCCGGTTCATCGCGGGGCCCCGGCAGGCTCCGCAGGCCGGGGCACGGTGACCTGCGCTTCAAGCAGGGCCTCCGCCGGGGCACCATCCCACGCGCATTTTCAGCCAAGGAAAAGCGCTGTGGGGTGGTACGGCGCTCCGGCCCCCAGCAAGACCGGGACGTCGTGGGCAGGCACCCAGGGCCATCGCGGGGCCCCTTCAGGCTCCGCAGGCCGGGGCACGGCGACCTGCGCTGCGGGCAGGGCCTCCGCCGGAGCACCACCCCGCGCGCATTTTCAGCCGCAGAAAAGCGCTCTGGGGTGGTACGGCGCCCCGGCTCCCTACAGGACCGGGGTACGATCAAGGCTCCCTGGGCCCTCGCTGGGCCCCGGCAGGATCCGCAGGCCGGGGGCTGGTGACCTGCGCTGCGGGCAGGGAAGCCGCCAGGGCACCACCCCGCGCGCATTTTCAGCCGCGGAAAAGCACTGTGGGTGGTACGGTGCCCCGGCCTCCAGCAGGACCGGGGTGGCGTGGGCAGGCTCCCCGGACCATCGCGGGGCCCCGGCAGGCTCCGCAGGTTGTGGCACGACGACCTGCGCTGCAGGCAGGGCCTCCGCCGGTGAACCATCCCGCGTGAATTTTCAGCCACGGAAAAGCGCTGTGGGGTGGTACAGCGCCCCTGGCACCCAGCAGGACCAGGGCGGCGGGGGCCGGCTCCCCGGGCCATCGCGGGGTCCCGGCAGGCTCCGCAGGCCTGGGCACGGCGACCTGCGCTGCGGGCAGGGCCTCCGCCGGGACACCATCCGCGCGCATTTTCAGCCGCAGAAAAGCGCTGTGGGGTGGTACAGTGCCCGGGCCCCCAGCAGGACTGGGAAGGCACGGGCAGCCTCCTCGAACACTCGCGGGGCCACTGCAGGCTCTGCAGGCCGGGGGCCGGCGACCTGCGCTGCGGGTAGGGCCGCCGCCGTGGCACCACCCCGCGCGCATTTTCAGCCGTGGAAAAGCGCTGTGAGGTGGAACGCGCCCCGGCCCCCAGTAGGACCCGGGCGGCGGAAGCAGGCTCCCCGGACCCTCGCAAGGTCCCGGCAGGCTCCGCATGCCGGGGCACAGTGACCTGCGCTGCAAGCAGGGCCTTCGACGGGGCACCACCCCGCGCGCATTTTCAGCCACGGAAAAGCGCTGTGGGGTGGTATGGCGCCCCGGCCCCCAGCAAGACCGGGGCGGCGGGGGCCGGCTCCCCGGGCCCTCGCAGGACCCAGGCAGGCTCCGCAGGGCGGGGGCCGGCGAACTGCGCTGCGGGCAGGGCAGCCGCCGGGGCACCACCCCGCGCGCATTTTCAGCGGTGGAAAAGCGCTGTGGGGTGGTACGCGCCCCAGCCCCCAACAGGACCCAGGCAGCGGGGGCAGGATCCCCGGGACCTAGCGGGGCCCCGGAAGGCTCCGCAGGCCCGCGACCTGCGCTGCGGGCTGGGCCGCCGCCGGGGCAAAACACCGTGCGCATTTTCAGCCACGGAAAAGCGCTTTGGGGTGTTACGGCGCCCCGGCCTTAAGCAGGAACAGGGCGCCCGGGGTAGGCTACCCGGGTCCTCCCGGGGCTCCGGCAGGCTCCTCAGGCCGGGGTCGGCGACCTGCGGTGCGGGCAGGGACGCCGCCGGGGCACCACCCCGCGTGCATTTTCAGCCACAGAAAAGCGCTGTAGGGTGGTACGCGCCCAAGCCCACAACAGGACCGGGGCTGCGTGGGCAGGCTCCCAGGGCCCTCGCGGGTCCCCGGCAGGCTCCGCAGGCCAGGGGCCGGAGACGTGCGCTGCGGGCAGGGCTGCCGCAGGGGCACCATCCCGCGCGCATTTTCAGCCGCAGAAAAGCGCTGTGGGGTGGTATGGTGCCCCAGCCCCCAGCAGGACCGGTGCGGCGGGGGCAGGATTCCCGGGTTTTCACGGGGTTCCGACAGGCTCCGCAGGCCGGGGGCCGGCGACCTACGCTGCAGGCAAGGCCGCCGCCGGGGCACCACCCCGCGCGCATTTTCAGCCGCGGAAAAGGGCTGAGGGATGGTACGGCGCCCCGGCCCCCAGCAGGACCGGGATGGCGTGGGGAGGCTCCCCGGTTCATCGCGGGGCCCCGGCAGGCTCCGCAGGCCGGGGCAAGGCGACCTGTGCTGCGGGCAGGGCCTCCGCCAGGGCACCACCCCGCGCGCATTTTCAGCCACGGAAAAGCGCTGTGAGGTGGTACGGCGCCCCGGCTCCCTACAGGACCGGGGTACTATCAAGGCTTCCTGGGCCCTCACTGGGCCCCAGCAGGATCCGCAGGCCGGGGGCTGGTGACCTGCGCTGCGGGCAGGGAAGCCGCAAGGGCACCACCCCGCGCACATTTTCAGCCGCGAAATAGCACTGTGGGGTGGTACGGTGCCCCGGCCTCCAGCAGGACCGGGGTGGCGTGGGCAGGCTCCCCGGACCATCGCGGGGCCCCGGCAGGCTCCGCAGGTTGTGGCACGACGACCTGCGCTGCGCGCAGGGCCTCCGCCGGTGAACCACCCCGCGTGCATTTTCAGCCACGGAAAAGCGCTGTGGGGTGGTAAGGCGCCCCCGGCACTCAGCAGGATCAGGGCGGCGGGGGCACGCTCCCCGGGCCCTCGCGGGGCCCCGGCAGGCTCCGCAGATGGGCGGCCGTCGACCTACGCTGCGGGCAGGGCCGCCGCCGGGGAAATTCCCCGCGCGCATTATTAGCCGCGGTATAGCGCTGTCGGGTGGTCCGCGTTCCGGCCTCCAAAGGACCGGGGCGGCGTGGGCAGGCTCCCCGGGCCCTCGCGGGGCCCCGGCAGGCTCCGCAGGCCGGGGACCGGTACCTGCGCTGCGGACAGGGACGCCGCCAGGGCACCACCCCACGCGCATTTTCAGCCGCGGAAAAGCGCTCTGGGGTGGTACGCGCCCCAGCACACAACAGGACCGGGGTGGCGTGGGCAGGCTCCCCGGGCCGTCGCGGGGCCCAGGCAGGCTCCGCAGGCCGTGGACTGGCAAACTGCGCTGGGTGCAGGCCCGCCGCCGGGGCACCACCCCGCACGAATTTTCAGCGGCGGAAAAGCGCTGTGGGGTGGTACGGTGCCCCGGCCCCCAGCAGGACTGGGAAGGCACAGGCAGCCTCCTCGAACCCTCGCGGGGCCACTGCAGGCTCTGCAGGCCGGGGGCCGGCGACCTGCGCTGCGGGTAGGGCCGCCGCCGTCGCACCACCCCGCGCACATTTTCAGCCGCGGAAAAGCACTGTGGGGTGGTACGGCACCCCGGCCCAAAGCAGGACCGGGGCCACGGGGGCAGGCTCCCTGGGCCCTCGCGGGGTTCCAGCAGGCTCCGAAGGCCGGGGGCCGTTGACCTGCCCTGCGGGCAGGGACGCCGCCGGGTCACCACCTAGCGCACATTTTCAGCCGCGGAAAAGCGCTGTGCGGTGGTACGGCGCCCCGGCCCCCAGCAGGACCGGGACGGCGTGGGGAGGCTCTCCGGTTCATCGCGGGGCCCCGGGAGGCTCCGCAGACCGGGGCACAGCGACCTGCGCTGCGGGCAGGGCCTCCGCCGGGGCACCACCCCGCGCGCGTTTTCAGCCGCTAAAAAGCGCTGTGGGGTGGTACGGCGCCCTGGCCCCTACAAGACCGGGGCGGCGGGGGCAGGCTCCCCGGGCCCTCGCAAGGTCCCGGCAGGCTCCGCCTGCCAGGGCACGGCGACCTGCGCTTCAAGCAGGGCCTCCGCCGGGGCACCACCCCGCGTGCATTTTCAGCCGCGGAAAAGCGCTGTGGGGTGGTACGGTGCCCCGGCCTCTAGCAGGACCGGGGTGGCGTGGGCAGGCTCCTTGGACCATCGCGGGGCCACGGCAGGCTCCGCAGGTTGTGGCACGACGACCTGCGCTGCGGGCAGGGCCTTTGCCGGTGAACCACCCCGCGTGCATTTTCAGTCACGGAAAAGCGCTGTGGTGTGGTACGGCACCCCAGGCACCCAGCAGGACCAGGGAGGCGGGGGCACGCTCCCCGCGCCATCGCGGGGCCCCGGCAGGCTCCGCAGACTGGCGGCCGTCGACCTGCGCTGCGGGCAGGGCCGCCGCCGGGGCACTTCCCCGCGCGCATTATCAGTCGCGGAATAGCGCTGTCGGGTGGTACGCGACCCGGCCTCCAACAGGACCGGGGCGGCGTGGGCAGGCTCCCCGGGCCCTCGAGGGGCCCCGGCAGGCTCCGCAGGCCGGGGGCCGGTACCTGCGCTGCGGACAGGGACGCCGCCAGGGCACCACCCCACGCGCATTTTCAGCCGCGGAAAAGTGCTCTGGGGTGGTACGGCGCCCTGGCCCCCAGCAGGACCGGGGCGGCGGGAGCCGGCTCGCCGGGCCATTGCTGTGCCCCTGTAGGCTCCGCAAGCCGGACAACGGCGACCTGCGCTGCGGGCAGGGCCTGGGCTGGGGCACCATCCCGAACGCATTATCAACCTAGGAGAAGCGCTGTGGGGTGGTACGACGCCCCGGCCCCCAGAAGGACCGGGGCGGCGGTGGCAGGCTTCCCGGGCCCTCGCTGGGCCCCGGCAGGCTCCGCAGGCCTGGGGCCGGCACCCTGCGCTGAGGGCAGTGCGGCCGCCGGGGCACAACCCCGCGCGCATTTTCAGCCGCGGAAAAGCGCTGTGGGATGGTACGGCGCTCCGGTCCCCAGCAGGACCGGGGCGGCGGGGGCAGGATCCCCGAACCCTCGCGGGGCCCGGGCAGGCTCCGCAGGCTAGGGGCCAGCGATCTTCACTTTGGGCAGGGTCGCTGCCGGGACACCACCCCGCGCGCATTTTCAGACGCGGTAAAGCGCTGTGGGGTGATTCGGCGCCCTGGCCCCCAGCAGGACCGGGGCGGCGGGGGCAGGCTCCCCGGGCCCTCGCGGGGCCCCGTCAGGTTCCGCAGGCCGGGGGCCGGCGACCTGCGCTGTGGGCAGGGCCGCCGCCAGGGCACACCTTGCGCGCATTTTCAGCCGCAGAAAAGTGCTGTGGGGTGGTACGGCGCCCTGGCCCCCAGCAGGACCGGGGCGGTGGGGGCAGGCTCCCCGGGCCCTCGCGGGGCCCAGGAAGGCTCCGCCGGCCGGGAGCCGTCGACCTGCTCTGCGGGCAGGGCCGCCGACGGGGAACCAACTTGCGCGCATTTTCAGCCGCAGAAAAGCCCTGTAGGGTGGTACACGCCCCAGCCCCCAACAGGACCCGGGCAGCGGGGGCAGGATCCCCAAAACCTCACGGGGCCCCGGAAGGCTTCGCAGGCCCGCGACCTGCGCTGCGGGCAGGGCCAACGCCAAGGCAAAACCCCGTGCGCATTTTCGGCCGCGGATAAGCGCTGTGGGGTGGTACGGCGCATCGGCCCCCAGTAGGACCGGGGCGGCTGGGGCAGGCTACACGGGCCCTCGCGGGGCCCCGGCAGACTTCGTAGGCTGGGGGCTGGCGACCTGCGCTGCGGGCAGGGTCGCCGCCGAGGCACCGCCACGCGCGCATTTTCAGCCGCGGAAAAGCGCTGTGGGGTGGTACGGCGCCCCGGACCCCAGCAGGACCGGGGCGGCGGGGGCAGGCTCCCCGGGCCCTCGCGGGGCCTTGCCAGACTCCGCAGGCCGGGGGCCGACGACCTGCGCTGCGGGCAGGGCCGCCGCTGGGGCACCACCCCGTGCACATTTTCAGCCGAGGAAAAGCGCTGTGGGGTGGTACAGCTACCCGGCCCGCAGCAGGACCAGGGTGACGAGCGCAGGCTCCCCGGGCCCTCGCAGGGACACGGCAGGTTCCGCAGGCCGGGGGCCGGCGACCTTCGTTGCGGGCAGGGCCGCCGCCGAGGCACCACTCCGCGCGCATTTTCAGCCCCGGAAAAGCGCTATGGGGTGATACGGCGCCCCGGTTTTCAGCAGAACCGGGACGGCACGAGCAGGCTCCCCGGGCCCTTGCGGGGCCCCGGCAGGCTCCGTAGGCCGTTGCCCGGCGACCTGCGCTGTGGGCAGGGCCGCTGCCGGGGCACTTCCCCACGCGCATTATCAGCCGCGGAAAAGCGCTGTGGGGTGGTACGGCGCCCCGGCACCCAGCAGGACTGGGACGGCACGGGCAGCTTCCTCGAACCCTCGCGGGACCACTGCAGGCTCCGCAGGCCGGGGGTCGGCGACCTGCGCTGCGGGTAGGGCAGCCGCCGTGGCACCACCCCGCGCGCATTTTCAGCCGCAAAAAAGCGCTGTGAGGTGGAACGCACCCCGGCCCCCAGCAGGACCAGGGCGGCGGGGACAGGCTCCCCGGACCCTCGCAAGGTCCCGGCAGGCTCCGCATGCCGGAGCACGGTGACCTGCGCTGCAAGCAGGGCTTCCGACGGTGCACCACCCCGCGCGCCTTTTCAGCCACGGAAAAGCGCTGTGGGGTGGTATGGCGCCCCGGCCCCCAGCAAGACCGGGGCGGCGGGGGCCGGCTCCCCGGGCCCTCGCGGGACCCAGGCAGGCTCCGCAGGCCGGGGGCCGGCGAACTGCGCTGCGGGCAGGGCCGCCGCCGGGGCACCACCCCGCGCGCATTTTCAGCCGCAGAAAAGCGCTGTAGGGTGGTACGCGCCCAAGCCCACAACAGGACCGGGGCGGCGGGGGCCGGCTCCCCGGGCCCTCGCGGGACCCAGGCAGGCTCCGCAGGCCGGGGGCCGTTGACCTGCGCTACGAGCAAGGACGCCGCTGGGGCACCACCCCGCGCGCATTTTCAGCCGTGGAAAAGCGCTGTGCGGTGGTACGGCGCCCCGGCCCCCAGCAGGACCAGGACGGCGTGGGGAGGCTCCCCGGTTCATCGCGGGGCCCCAGCAGGCTCCGCAGGCCGGGGCACGGTGACCTGCGATTCAAGCAGAGCCTCCGCCAGGGCACCACCCCGCGCGCATTTTCAGCCGCGGAAAAGCGCTGTGGGGTGGTACGGCGCTCCAGCCCCCAGCAAGACCGGGACGGCGTGGGCAGGCACCCCGGGCCATCGCGGGGCCCCTTCAGGCTCCGCAGGCCGGGGCACGGCGACCTGCGCTGCGGGCAGGGCCTCCGCCGGGGAACCACCCCGCGCGCATTTTCAGCCGCGGAAAAGCGCTGTGGGGTGGTACGGCGCCCCGGCTCCCTACAGGACCGGGGTACGATCAAGGCTCCCTGGGCCCTCGCTGGGCCCCGGCAGGATCCGCAGGCCGGGGGCTGGTGACCTGCGCTGCGAGCAGGGAGGCCGCCAGGGCACCACCCCGCGCGCATTTTCAGCCGCGGAAAAGCGCTGTGGGGTGGTGCGGTGCCCCGGCCTCCAGCAGGACTGGTGTGGCGTGGGCAGGCTCCCCGGACCATCGCGGGGCCCCGGCAGGCTCCGCAGGTTGTGGCACGACGACCTGCGCTGCGGGCAGGGCCTCCGCCGGTGAACCACCCCGCGTGCATTTTCAGCCACGGAAAAGTGCTGTGGGGTGGTACGGCGCCCCCGGCACCCAGCAGGACCGGGGCGGCGGGGGCAGGCTCCCCGGGCCCTCGCAGGACCCAGGCAGGATCCGCAGGCCGGGAGCCGGCGAACTGCGCTGCGGGCAGGGGCGCCGCCGGGGCAATTCCCCGCGTGCATTATCAGCCGCGTAATAGCGCTGTCGGGTGGTACAGCGCCCCGGCCCCCGGCAAGACCGGGGCGGCGGGGGCCGGCTCCCCGGGCCCTCGCAGGACCCAGGCAGGATCCGCAGGCCGGGAGCCGGCGAACTGCGCTGCAGGCAGGGCCGCCGCCGGGGCACCACCCCGCGCGCATTTTCAGTGGCGGAAAAGCGCTGTGGGGTGGTACTCGCCCCAGCCCCCAACAGGACCCAGACAGCGGGGGCAGGATCCCCGGGACCTCACGGGGCCCCGGAAGGCTCCCCAGGCCCGCGACCTGCGCTGCGGGCTGGGCCGCCGCCGGGGCAAAACCCCGTGCGCATTTTCAGCCGCAGAATAGCGCTGTGGGATGGTAAGGCGCCCCGGCCTTAAGCAGGACCGGGGCGCCCAGGGTAGGCTACCCGGGTCCTCGCGGGGCTCCGGCAGGCTCCTCAGGCCGGGGTCGGCGACCTGCGGTGCGGGCAGGGCCGCCGCCGGGGCACCACCCCGCGTGCATTTTCAGCCGCAGAAAAGCGCTGTAGGGTGGTACGCGCCCCAGCCCACAAAAGAACCGGGGCAGCGTGGGCAGGCTCCCCGGGCCCTCGCGGGGCCCCGGCAGGCTCCGCAGGCCAGGGGCCGGCGACCTGCGCTGCGGGCAGGGCCACCGGCGGGACACCACACCGCGCGCACTTTCAGCCGCGGAAAAAAGCTGTGAGGTGGTGCGGTGCCCCGGCCCCCAGCAGGACCGGGGCGGCGGGGGCAGGCTCCCCGGGCCCTCGCGGGGTCCCAGCAGGCTCCGCAGGCCGGGGGCCGTTGACCTGCGCTGCGGTCAGGGACACCGCCGAAGCACCACACCGCGCGCATTTTCAGCCGCGGAAAAGAGCTGTGGGGTGGTATGGTGCCCCGGCCCCCAGCAGGACTGGGGCGGCGGAGGTAGGCTTTCCGGGCCCTCGCGGGGTCCCAGCAGGCTCCGCAGGCCGGGGGCCGTTGACCTGCACCGCGGGCAGGGACGCCACCGGGGCACCACCCCGCACGCATTTTCAGCCGCGGAAAAGCGCTATGGGGTAGTACGGCGCCCCGGCCCCCAGCAGGACCGGGACGGCGTGGGGAGGCTCCCCGGTTCATCGCGAGGCCCCGGCAGGCTCCGCAGACCGGGGCACGGCGACCTGCGCTGCGGGCAGGGCCTCCGCCGGGGCACCACCCCGCGCGCATTTTCAGCCGCGAAAAAGCGCTGTGGGGTGGTACAGCGCCCTGGCCCCCAGGAAGACCAGGGCGGCGGGGGCAGGCTTCCCGGGCCCTCACAAGGTCCCGGCAGCTTCCGCATGCCGGGGCACGGCGACCTGTGCTTCAAGCAGGGCCTCCGCCGGGGCACCCCCCTGCGCGCATTTTCAGCCGCGGAAAAGCGCTGTGGGGTGGTACGGCGCTCCGGCCCCCAGCAAGACCGGGACAGCGTGGGCAGGCACCCCAGGACATCGCGGGGCCCCTGCAGGCTCCGCAGGCCGGGGCACGGCGACCTGCGCTGCGGGCAGGGCCTCCGCCGGGGCACCACCCCGCGCGCATTTTCATTCGCGGAAAAGCTCTGTGGGGAGGTAGGGCGCCCCGGCCCTAAGCGAGACCGGGGCGGCGGTGGCAGGCTCCCCGGGCCCTCGCAAGGTCCCGGCAGGCACCGCAGGCCGCGGCACGGCGACCTGCGCTGCAAGCAGGGCCTCCTCCGGGGCACCACCCCGAGCGCATTTTCCGCCGCGGAAAAGCGCTGTGGGGTGGTACGGCGTCCCGGCCTTAAGCAGGACCAGGGACGCCGGGGTAGGCTACCCGGGCCCTCGCGGGGCTCCGGTAGGCTCCTCAGGCCGGGGTCGGCGACCTGCGCTGCGGGCAGGGCCAACGCCGGGGCACCACCGCGAGCGCATTTTCAGCGGTGGAAAAGCGCTGTGGGGTGTACGCGCCCCAGCCCCCAACAGGACCCAGGCAGCGGGGGCAGGCTCCCCGGACCATCGCGGGGCCCCGGCAGGCTCCGCAGGTTGTGGCACGACGACCTGCGCTGCGGGCAGGGCCTCTGCCGGTCAACCACCCCGCGTGCATTTTCAGCTACGGAAAAGCGCTGTGGGGTGGGACGGCGCCCCCGGCACCCAGCAGGACCAGGGCGGCTGGGGCACGCTCCCCGGGCCCTCGCGGGGCCCGGCAGGCTCCGCAGACGGGCGGCCGTCGACCTTCGCTGCTGGCAGGGCCGCCGCCGGGGCACTTCCCCGCGCGCATTATCAGCCGCGGAATAGCGCTGTCGGGTGGTACGGCGCCCCGGCCCCCAGCAGGACCGGGACGGCGTGGGGAGGCTCCCCGGTTCATCACGGGGCTCCGGCAGGCTCCGCAGCCCGGGGCACGGTGACCTGCGCTTCAAGCAGGGCCTCTGCCGGGGCACCACCCCGCGCGCATTTTCAGCCGCGGAAAAGCGCTGTGGGGTGGTACGACGCTCCGGCCCCCAGCAAGACCGGGACGGCGTGTGCAGGCACCCCGGGGCATCGCGGGGCCTCTTCAGGCTCCGCAGGCCGGGGCGCGGCGACCTGCGCTGCGGGCAGGGCCTCCGCCGGGGCACCACCCCGCGCGAATTTTCAGCCGCGGAAAAGCGCTGTGGTGTGGTACGGTGCCCCGGCCTCCTGCAGGACCGGGGTGGCGTGGGCCGGCTCCCCGGACCATCGCGGGGCCCCAGCAGGCTCCGCAGGTTGTGGCACGACGACCTGCGCTGCGGGCAGGGCTTCCGCCGGTGAACCACCTCGCGTGCATTTTCAGGCACGGAAAAGCACTGTGGGGTGGTACGGCGCCCCCGGCACCCAGCAGGATCAGGGCGGCGGGGGCACGCTCCCCGGGCCCTCGCGGGGCCCCGGCAGGCTCCGCAGACGGGCGGCCGTCGACCTGCGCTGCGGGCAGGGCCGCCGCCGAGGCAATTCCCCGCGCGCATTATCAGTCGCGAAATATCTCTGTCGGGTCGTTCGCGCCCCGGTCTCCAACAGGACCGGGGCGGCGTGTGCAGGCTCCCCGGACCCTCGTGGGGCCCCGGCAGGCTCCGCAGGCCGGGGTCCGGTACCTGCGCTGGGGACAGGGACGCCGCCAGGGCACCACCCCACCTGCATTTTCAGTCGCGGAAAAGCGCACTAGGGTGGTACGGCGCCCTAGACCCCAGCAGGACCGGGGCGGCGGGGGCCGGCTCGCCGGGCCATTGCGGGGCCCCTGTAGGCTCCGCAAGCCGGGGCACGGCGACCTGCGCTGCGGGCAGGGCCTCCACCGAGGCACCACCCCACGCGCATTTTCAGCCGCTAAAAAGTGCTGTGGGGTGGTACGGCGCTCCGGCCCCGAGCAAGACCGGGACAGCGTGGGCAGGCACCCCGGGACATCGCGGGGCCCCTGCAGGCTACGCAGGCCGGGGCACGGCGACCTGCGCTGCGGATAGGGCCTCCGCCGGGGCACCACACCGCGCGCATTTTCATTAACGGAAAAGCGCTGTGGGGTGGTAGGGCGCCCCGGCCCCAAGCAAGACCGGGGCGATGGTGGCAGGCTCCCCGGGCCCTCGCAAGGTCCCGGCAGGCACCGCAGGCCGCGGCACGGCGACCTGCGTTGCAAGCAGGGCCTCCGCCGGGGCACCACCCCGCGCGCATTTTCAGCCGCGGAAAAGCGCTGTGGTGTGGTACGGCGCCCCGGCCCCCAGCAAGACTGGGGCGGCGGGGGCATGCTACCTGGGCCCTCGCAAGGCCCTGGCAGCTTCCGCAGGCTGAAAGTCGGAGACCTGCGCTGCGGGCGGGGCCGCCGCCGGAGCAACGCCCCGCTCGCATTTTCAGCCGCAGAAAAGCGCTGTGGGGTGGTACAGCGCCCCAGCCCCCACCAGGAAAGTGGCGGCGGGGGCAGGCTCTCCAGTCTTTCGCGGGTCCCCGGCAGTCTCCGCAGGCCAGGGCACGATGACCTGCGCTGCGGACAGGGCCGCCGCCGGGGCAACACCCCGCGCACATTTTCAGCCTCGGAAAAGCGCTGTGGGGTGGTACGGCGCCCCGGCCCCCAGCAGGACCGGGGCGGCGGGGGCAAGCTCCCCACGCCCTCGCGGGGCTCCGGCAGGCTCCGCAGTCCGGGAGCCTGCGACCTGCGTTGCGGGCAGGGCCGCCGCCGGGGCACCACCCCGCGTGCATTTTAAGCCACCGAAAATCGCTGTAGGATGGTACGGCGCCCCGACCCCCAGCAGGACCGGAGGGGCGAGGGCAGGCTCCCCGGGCTCTCGCCGTGCCCCGGCAGGCTCCGCAGACGGGCAGCCGTCGACCTGCGCTGCGGGCAGGGCCGCCGCCGAGGCAATTCCCCGCGCGCATTATCAGTCGCGAAATATCTCTGTCGGGTCGTTCGCGCCCTGGCCCCCAGTAGGATCGGGGCGGCGGGGGCAGGCTTTCCGGGCCCTCGCGGGGCCCCGACAGGCTCCGCAGGCCGGGGCACGACGACCTGTGCTGCGGGCAGAGCCGCCGCCGTTTCACCACCCCGCGCACATTTTCAGCCGCGGAAAAGCGCTGTTGTATGGCCCGACCCCAGCAGTACCGGGGCGGAGGGGGCAGGCTCCCCGGGACCTCGCGGGACCCCGGCAGGCTCCGCAGGCCGGGTGCCAGCTACCTGTGCTGCGGGCAGGGCCGCCGCCGGGGCACCATTTCGCGCGCATTTTCAGCTGCGGAAAAGCGCTGTGGGGTGGTATGGCGCCTTGGGCCCCAGCAGGACCGGGGTGGTGGGGGCAGGCTCCCCGGGCCCTCGCGGGGCTCCAGCAGGCTTCGCTGGCCGGGGCATGGTGACCTGCGCTGCGGGCAGGGCCGCCGCGGGGGCACCACCCCGCGCGAATTTTCAGCCGCGGAGAAGCGCTGTGGGGTGGTACGGCGCCCCGGCCCCGAGCAGGACAGCGTCGGCGGGGGCAGTCTCTCCGGTCCATCGCGGGGCCCCGGCAGGCTCCGCAGGCCGGGGGCCGGCGAACTACGCTGCGGGCAGGGTCGCCGCCGGGGCACCACCCCGCACGCATTTTCAGCCACGGAAAATTGCTTTGGGTTGATACTGCACCCCGGTCCCCAGCAGGACCGGGGTGGCGGTGGCAGGCTCTCCGGGCCCTCGCAGGGCCCTGGCAGGCTCCGCAGGCCGGGTGCCGGCGTCCTACACTGCGGGCAGGGCCGTCGCCGGTGCAACACCCCACGCGAATTTTCAGCCGTGAAAAAGCGCTGTGGGGTTGTACGGCGCCCCGGCCCCCAGCTAGACCGGAGTGGCAAGGGCAGGCTCCCTGGGCCCTCGCAAGGACCCGGCAGGTTCCGCAGGCCGGGGGCCGGCGACCGGCGCTCTAAGCTGGGCCGCCTCCGATGCACCACCCTGCGAGCATTCTCAGCCGCGGAAAAGCCCTGGGGTGGTACAGCACCCCGGGCCCCAGCAGGACCGGGGCGGCGGGGGCAGGCTCCCCGGGTCGTCGCGGGGCCCCGGCAGTCTCCGCAGGCCGGGACACCGCGACCTACGCTGCAGGCAGGGCCGCTGCCGCGTGTTTACCCCACGCGCATTTTCAGCCGCGGAAAAGCGCTGTGGGGTCGTACTGCGCCCCGGCTCCCAGCAGGATCGGGGCAGCGGGGGTATACTCCCCGGGCCCTCGTGGGGCCGCGGCAGGCTTGCAAGCCTGGGGCCAGCGACCTTCGCTGCGGGCAGGGCCGCCGCCGGGGCTCCACCCCGCGCGCATTTTCAGCCGCGAAAAAGCGCTGTGGGTTGGTACGGCGCCCCTACCTCCAGCAGGACCGGGGCGGCGGGACAGGCTCCCCGGGCCCTCGCGGGACCCCGGCAGGCTCCGCAGGCAGGGTGCTATCGACCTACGCTACGGGCAGGGCCGCCGCCGGGGCACCACCCCGCGCGCATTTTCAGCCGCGGAAAAGCGATGTGGGGTGGTACGGCACCTTGGCCCCCAGCAGAAACGGGGCGGCAAGGACAGGCTCCCCGGGCCCTCGCGGGCCTCCGACAGGCTCCGCTGGCCGGGGGCCGGCGACCTGCGATGCAGGCAGGGCCGCCGACAGGGCACCACCCCGCGAATATTTTCAGCCGCGGTAAAGCGCTGTGGGGTGGTACGAGGCCCCGAACCGCAGCAGGACAAGTTCGGTGGGGGCAGGCTCCCAGGGCCCTCGCAAGACCCTGGAGGGCTCCGCAGGCCGGGGACCAGCAACCTGCGCTGCGGGTAGGGCCGCCGCCAGCGCACCACCCCACGCGCATTTTCAGCCACGGAAAAGCGCTGTGGGGTGGTACGGCGCCCCGGCCCCAGCAGGACCGGGGCGGCGCTGGCTGGCTCCCCGGGCCCTCGCTGGGCCCCGGCAGGCTCCGCAGGCCGGTGCACGACCGACCTGCGCTGCGGGCAGGGCCGCCGCCGGGGCGCCATTCCGCGCGCATTTTCAGCCGCGGAAAAGCGCTGTGGGGTGGTACGGCGCCCCGGCCCCCAGCAGGACAAGGGCGGTGGGGGCAGGCTCCCAGGGCCCTCGCAAGAGCCTGGAGGGCTCCGCAGGCCGGGGGCCAGCAACCTGCGCTGCGGGTAGGGCCGCCGCCAGCGCACCACCCCGCGCGCATTTTCAGCCACGGAAAAGCGCTGTGGGGTGGTACGGCGCCCCGGCCCCAGCAGGACCGGGGCGGTGCTGGCTGGCTCCCCGGGCCTTCGCTGGGCCCCGGCAGGCTCCGCAGGCCGGGGCACGACCGACCTGCGCTGAGGGCAGGGCCGCCGCCGGGGCACCATTCCGCGCGCATTTTCAGCCGCGGAAAAGCGCTGTGGGGTGGTACAGCGCCCCGGCCCCCAGCAGGACCGGGCCAGCACGACAGACTCCCCGGGCCCTTGCTTGGCCCCGGCAGGCTCCGCCGGCTGGGACATGGCGACCTGCGCTGCGGGCAGGGCCGCCGCCAGGGCACCAACCCGCACGCATATTCAGCCGCGGAAAAGCGCTATGGGGTGGTACGGCGCCCGGTCCCCCAGCAGGACCGGGGCAGCAGGAGCAGGCTCCCCGAGACCTCGATGGTCCCCGGCAGGCTCCGCAGTCCGGGAGCCTGCGACCTGCGCTGCGGGCAGGGTTGCCGCCGGGGCACCACCCCACGCGCGTTTTCAGCCGCGGAAAAGCGCTGTGGGGTGGTACGACGCCCTGGCCCCCAGCAGGACCGGGGCGGGGGGGGCAAGCTTCCCGGGCCCTCGCTGGGCCCCGGCAGGCTCCGCAGAAGGGGGGACGGCGACCTGCGCTGCGGGCAGGGCCACCGCCGGGGCACCACCCCGCGCGCATTTTCAGACGTGGAAAAGCGCTGTGGGGTGGTGCGGCGACCGGCCCCCAGCAGGACCAGGGCGGCGGGGGCAGGCTCCCCGGGCCCTCGCGGGTCACTGGTCGGCTCTGCAGGCCGGGGCACGGCAACCTGCGATGCGGGCAGGGCAGCCGCCGGGGCACCACCTTGCGATTATTTTCAGCCGCGGAAAAGCGCTGTGGGGTGGTACGAGGCCCCAGCCCCCAGCAGGACCGGGGCGGTGGGGGTAGGCTCTCCGGCTCTCGCGAGGCCCCGGCAGGCTCCGCAGGCCGGTGGCCGGCGACCTGCGCTGCGGGAAGGGCCGCCGCCGGGGCACCACCCAGCGCGCATTTTCCCCCGCGGAATAGCGCTGTGAGGTGGTCCGGCGCCCTGGCCCCCAGCAGGACCGGGGAGGCGGGGGCAGGCTCCCTGGACACTCGCGTGACCCCGGCAGGCTACACAGGCCGAGGGCCCGCGACCTGCGCTGCGGGCAGGGCCGCCGCCGGGGAAAAACCCCGCGCGCATTTTCAGCCGCGGAAAAGCACTGTGGGGTGGTACGGCGCACCGGCCCTCAGCAGGACCGGGGGGCGGAGGTAGGCTCCACTGGCCCTCACGGGAACATGGCAGGTTCCGCAGGCCGGGGGCCGGCGACCTGCGCTGCGGGCAGGGCCGCCGCCGAGGCACCACCCCGCTCGCATTTTCAGCCGCGGAAAAGCACTCTGGGGTGATACGGCGCCCCGGTTCCCAGCAGGACCGGGACGGCACGGGCAGGCTCCCCGGGCCCTCGCGGGGCCCCGACAGGCTCCGCAGGTCGGGGACCGGCGACCTGCGCTGCGGGCAGGGCCACCGCCGGGGCACCACCCCGCGCGCATTTTCAGCCACGGAAAAGCGCTGTGTGGTGGTACGGCGCCTCGGCCTACAGCAGGACCGGTGCGGCGGGGGCAGGCTCCGCGGGCCCTCGCGGGGCTCCGGCAGGCTCCGCAGGCCGGGAGCCCGCAACCTGCGCTGCGGGCAGGGCCGCCGCCGGGGCACTTTCCCACGCGCATTATTAGCCGCGGAAACCTTGTGGGGTGGTACGCGCCCCAGCCTCCAACAAAACCTGGGCAGTGTGGGAAGGATCCCCGGACCCTCACGGGGCCCCGGAAGGCTCCGCAGGCCGGCGACCTACATGCGGGCAGGGCCGCCGCCGGGGCACAACCCCGCGCGCATTTTCAGCTGCGGAAAATCGCTGTGAGGTTGTACGGCGCCCCGGCCCCCAGCAGGACTGGGGCGGCGGGGGCAGGCTCCCCGGGACCTCGCAGGGCCCCGGCAGGCTCCGCAGTCCAGGTGCCGGCGACCTACGCTGCGGGTGGGGCCGCCGCCGGGGCACCACCCCATGCGCATTTTCAGCCGCAGAAAAGCGCTGTGGGCTGGTACGTCGCCCGGGCCCCCAGCAGGACCGGGGCGGCGGGGGCAGGCTCCCCAGTCCCTCACGGGGCACCGGCAAACTCCGCAGGCCGGGGCACGGCGACCTGCGCTGCAGGGCAGACCGCAGCTGAGGCACCACCCCACGCTCATTTTCAGCCGCGGAAAATCGCTGTTTGGTGGTACGGCGACCGGCCCCCAGCAGGACCGGGGCAGTGGGGGCAGGCTCCCCGGGCCCTCGCGGGGCCCCGGCAGGCTCCGCAGGAGGGGGGCCGGCGACCTGCTCTGCAGGCAGGGCCGCCGCTGGGGCACCATTCCGCGCGCATTTTCGACCGCAGAAAAGTGCTATGGGGTGGTATGGCGCCCCGGCCACCAGCAGGACCGGGGCGGCGGGGGCAGGGTCCCCGGGCCCTCGCGGGGCCCTGGCAGGCTCCGCAGACCGGGGGACGGCGACCTGCGCTGCGGGGAGAACAGCCGCCGCGGCACCACCCCGCGCCCATTTTCAGCCGTGGAAAAGCACTGTGGGGTGGTATGGCGCCCCGGGCCCCAGCAGGACTGGGGCGGCGGGAGCAGGCTCCCCGGGCACTCGCGGGGCCCCGGCAGGCTCCGCAGGCCGGGGGCCTGCGACCTGCGCTGTGGGCAGGGCCGCCGCCCAGGCACCATCACGCGCGCATTTTCAGCCGCGGAAAAGCGCTGTGGGGTGGTACGGCGCCCCGGCACCCAGCAGGACCGGGGCGGCGGGGGCAGGCTCCCAGGGCCCTCGCGGGGACCCTACAGGCTCCGCAGGCCAGGGACCAGCGATCTTCGCTGTGGGCAGGGCCGCCGCCGGGGAACCACCCCGCGCACATTTTCAGCCACAGAAAAGCGCTGTGGGGTGGTACGCGCCCCAGCCCCCAACAAAACCCGGGCAGCGGGGGCAGAATCCCCGTACTCTCGCGGGGCCCCGGAAGGCTCCGCAGGCCGGCGACCTGCGCTGCGGGCAGGGCCGCCGCCGGGGCACAACCCAGGCGCATTTTCCCCCGCGGAAAAGCGCTGTGGGGTGGTACGGCGCCCGGACCCCCAGCAGGACAGGGGCGGCGGGGGCAGGCTCCCCGAGCCCTCGCAATGCCCCGGCAGGCTCGCAGGCCGGGGGCTGGCGACATGCGCTGTGGGCAGGGCCAACGCTGGGACACCACCCTGCTCGCATTTTCAGCCGCGAAAAAGTGCTGTGGGGTGGTACGGCGCCCCGGCCACCAGCAGGACCGGGACGGCGGGGGCAGGAACCCTGGGCCCTCGCGGGGCACCGGCAGGCTCCGTAGGCCGGGGGCCGGTGAGCTGCGCTGCAGGAAGGGCCCCCGCCGGGGCACCACCCCGCGCGCATTTTCAACCGCAGAAAAGCGCTGTGGGGTGGTACGGCGCCCGGGACCCCAGCAAGACCGGGGCGGCGGGGGCAGGCTCCCTGGTCCCGCACGGGGCGCCGGCAGGCTCTGCAGGCCGGGGCACGGCGACCTGCGCTGCGGGTGGGGCCGCCGCCGGGGAACCACCTTGCGCGCATTTTCAGCCGTGGAAAAGCGCTGTGGGGTGGTACGCCACCCTGACCCCCAGTAGAACCGGGGCGGCGGGTGTAGGCTCACCTGCCCTCGCGGGGCCCCGGCAGGCTTCGCAGGCCAAGGGCCGGCGACCTGCGCTGCGGGCGGGCCCGCGGCCAGGGCACCACCCGGCGCGCATTTTCACCCGCGGAAAAGCGCTGCGGGGTGGTACGGCGCCCCGGCACGCAACAGGACCGGGGCGGCGGGGGCCGGCTCCCCGGGCCCTCGCGGGGCCCCAGTAGGCTAAGCAGGCCGGGGGCCGGCAACCTGCGCTGCGGACCGGGCCGCCGCCGGGGCACCACCCCGCGCGAATTTTTAGCCGCGGAAAAGCAATGTGTGGTGGTACGGCGTTCCGGCACCCAGCAGAACGGGGGCGGCAAGAACAGGCTCCCCGGGCCCTCACGGGACCCCGGCAGGCTCCGCAAGCCGGGGCACAATGACCTGCGCTGCGGGTAGGGCCGCAGCCGGGGCACCAACCCGTGCGCATTTTCAGCTGCGGAAAAGCGCTGTGGGGTGGTACGGGGCGCCGGACCCCAGCAGGACCGGGGCGGCGGGGGCAGGCTCCCCAAGCCCTTGCGGGGCCCCATCAAGCTGCACAGGGCGGGGGCCTGCGACCTGCGCGGCGGGCAGGGCCGCCACCGGGGCACCACCTTGCGGGCATTTGCAGACGCGGAAAAGCGCTGTGGGAAGGTACGGCGCCCCGGCCCCCAGCAGTACCGGGGCAGCGGGGGCCGGCTCCCCAGGCCCTCGCGGGGCCCCATCAAGCTCCACAGGCCGGGGGCCGGCGACCTGCGCTGAGGGCAAGGCCCCCGCCGGGGCATCACCCCGCGCGCATTTTCACCCGCGGAAAAGCGCTGTGGGGTGGTACGGCGCCCCCGCCCCCAGAAGAACCGGTGCGGCGGGTGCAGGCTCCCTGGGCCCTCGCGGGGCCCCGGCAGGCCCCGCAGGCCGGGGCACGGCGACCTGCGCTGCGGGCGGAGCCACGGCTGGGGAACGACCCTGCGCGCATTTTTAGCCACGGAAAAGCGCTGTGGGGTGGAACGGCGTCCCGGCCCCCAGCAGGACCGGGGCGGCGGGGGCAGGCTCCCCGAGTTCTCATGGGGCCCCAGCAGGCCCCTCAGGCCGGGGTACGGCGACCTGCGTTGCGGGCAGGACCGCCGCCGGGGCACCACCCCGCGCGCATTTTCAGCCGCGGAAAAGCGCTGTGGGGTGGTACGGCGCACCGGCCCCCAGCAGGACCGGGGCGGTGGGGGCCGGCTCTCCGGGCCCTCGCGGGTCCCCGGCAGGCTCCGCAGGCCAGGGGCCGGCGACCTGCGTTTCGGGCAGGACCACCGCCGGGGCACCAGCCCGCGCGCATTTTTAGGAGCGGAAAAGCGCTGTGGGGTGGTACGGCGCCCGGGCCCCCAATAGGACAGGGGCGGCGGGGCCAGGTTCTATGAGCCCTCGCGGGCCCCGGCAGGCTCCGCAGGCCGGGGGCTGTCGACTTGCGCTGTGGGCAGGGCCGCCGCCAGGAAACCACCCTGCGCGCATTTTCAACCATGGAGAAGTCCTGTGGGGTGGTAAGGCTTCCCGGCCCCCAGCATGACCGGAGTGTCGGAGGCAGGCTCCCCGGGCCCTCGCGGGTCCCGGGCAGGCTCCGCAGGCCGGGGGCCGGCGACCTGCGCGCGGGCAGGGCCGCCGCCGGGGCACCACCCCGCGCGCATATTCAGCCGCGGAAAAGCGTTGTGGGGTGGTACGCGCCCCTGCCCCCAGCAGAACTGGGGCGATGGTGGCAGGCTCCCCGGGCCCTCGAGGGGCCCCGGCAGGCTCTGCAGACCGGGGCCCAGCGACCTGCACTACGGGCAGGGCGGCAGCCGGGGCACCACCCCGCGCACATTTTCAGGCGCGGAAGAGCGCTGTGGGGTGGTATGGCGCCCCAGCTCCCAGCAGGACCTGGGCGGCGGGGGCAGGCTCCACGAGCCCTCGCGGGGCCCCTGCAGGCTCCGCAGGCCGGGTCCGGCCACCTGCGCTGCGGGCAGGGCGGCCGCCCGGACACCACTTCGCGCGCATTTTCAGCCGCAAAAAAGTACTGTAGCGTGGTACGCGCCCCAGCCCCCAGCCGGACTTTGGCAAAGGGGGCAGGCTCCCCGGGCCCTCCATGGAACTCGGCAGGCTCCGTAGGCCGGGGGCCGACGATCTTCGCTGTGGGCAGGGCCGCCGCCTGGGCACCACCCCGCGCGATTTTCAGCCGCGGAAAAGCGCTGTAGGATGGTACGGCGCCCCGGCCCCCAGCAGGACCGGTTCGGCGGGGGTAGGCTCCCCGGGCCCTCGCGGGGCCCCGGCAGGCTCCGCAGACCGGGGGCCGGGGACCTACGCTGCGGGCAGGGCCGCCGCCGGGGCACCACCCCGCGCGCATTTTCTGCCGCGGAAAAGCGCTGTGGGGTGGTACGGCGCCCCGGCCCCCAGCAGGACCTGATCGGCGGGGGCAGGCTCCCCGGGCCCTCGCGGGGCCCCGGCAGGCTCCGCAGACCGGGGGCCGGGGACCTGCGCTGCGGGCAGGGCCGCCGCCTGGGCACCACCCCGCGCGATTTTCAGCCGCGGAAAAGCGCTGAGGGGTGGTACGGCGACCCGGCCCCCAGCAGGACCGGGGCGGCGGGGGCAGGATCCCCGGGATCTCGCGGGGCCCCGGCAGGCTCCGCAGACCGGGGGCCGGGGACGTGCGCTGCGGGCAGGGCCGCCGCGGGGGCACCACCCCGTGCGCATTTTCAACGCGGAAAAACGCTGTTGGGTGGTACGGCGCCCCGGCCCCCAGCAGGACCGGGGCGGCGGGGGCAGGCATCTTGGGCACTCGCGGGGCGTCGGCAGGCTACCCAGGCCTGGAGCCGGCAATCTGTGCTGCGGGCAGGGCCGCCGACTGGTTACAACCCCGCACGCATTTTCATCCGCCCAAAAACGATGTGGGGTGGTCCGGCGCCCTGGCCTCGAGCAGCATCGGGGCTGCGGGGGCATGCTTCCCGTGCACTCGTGTGGCCCCGGCAGGCTCCGCAGGCCGGGGACTGGCGACCTGTGCTGGGGGCAGGGCCGCCGCTAGGGTACCACCCCGCGCGCATTTTCAGCTGTGGAAAAACACTATGGGGTGGTACGGCGACCCGGTCCCCAGTAGGACTGTGGCAGTGGGGTAGGCATCCCTGGCACTCACAGGGCCCCGACAGTATCCGCAGGTAGGGGGTCGGCGAACTGCGCCACGGGCAGAGCCGCCGCCGAGGCACCACCCCGCGCGCATTTACAGCTGCGGAAAAACGCTGTGGGGTGGTACGTCGACCCGGGCCCCAGTAGGACCGGGGCGGCGGGGCAGGCATCCCTGGCACTCGCGGGGCCCCGGAAGGCTTCGCAGGCCGGGGGTCGGTGACCTGCGCTGCAGGCAGGGCCGACGCTGGGGCACCACCCCGCGCGCATTTTCTGCCGCGGAAAAACGCTGTGGGGTGGTACGGTGTCCCAGCCCTCAGCAGCACCGGGGCGGCGAGGGCATGCTCCCCGGGCACTCGCGGGGCCCCGGTAGGCACCCCAGGCCTGGTGACGGCAACCTGCGCTGCGGGAAAGGACACCGCCGGGGTAACACCCCGCGCGCATTTTCATCCGTGGAAAAACGTTGTGGGGTGTTACTGTTCCCGGGCCCCAGTAGGACCAGGGCTGCGGGGGCATGCTCCCCGTGCACTCGCGGGGCACCGCCAGGCGCCGCAGGCCGGGGGCCGGCGTCCTGCGCTGTGGGCAGTGCCGCCGCGGGTGTACCACCCCGCGCGCATTTTCAGCCGCGGAAAAAGGCTGTGGGGTGGTACGGCGCCCCGGCCCCCAGAAGCACCGGGGAGGTGGGGGCATGCTCCCCGAGCACTCGCGGGGCCCCGGCAGGCTCCCCAGGCCTGGGGCCGGCAACCTGCGCTGCGGGCAGGACCGCCGACTGGTTAACACCCCACGCGCATTTTCATCCGCCCAAAAACGCTGTGGGGTGGTACGGCCCCCCGTCCCCGAGCAGTACCGGGGTGGCGGGGGCAGGCTACGCGGGCACTCACGTAGCCCCGGCAGGCTCCGCCGGCAGGGGGCCGGCGACCTGCGCTACGGGCAGGGCCGCCGCGGAGGATCCACCCAGCGCGCATTTTCAGCCGCGGAAAAACGCTGTGCGGTGGTACGGCCCCTCGGTCCCAAGCAGGACCGGGGCGGCGGGATAGGCATCTCGAGCACTTGCGGGGTCCCGGTAGGCTCCCCAGTCCTCGGGCCTGCAACCTGCGCTGCGGGCAGGGCCGCCGCCGGGGTACCACCCCACGCGAATTTTCAGGCGCCCAAAAACGCTGTAGGGTGGTACGGCGCCCTGGCCCCAGGCAGCACCGGGGATACGGGGGCATGCTTCCAGTGCACTCGCGTGGCCCCGGTAGGATCCGCAGGCCGGGGGCCGGCAACCTGCGCTGCGGACCGGGCCGCCGCCGGGGCACCACCCCGCGCGAATTTTTAGCCGCGGAAAAGCAATGTGTGGTGGTACGGCGTTCCGGCACCCAGCAGAACGGGGGCGGCAAGAACAGGCTCCCCGGGCCCTCGCGGGACCCCGGCAGGCTCCGCAAGCCGGGGCACAATGACCTGCGCTGCGGGTAGGGCCGCAGCCGGGGCACCAACCCGTGCGCATTTTCAGCTGCGGAAAAACGCTATGGGGTGGTACGGCGCCCCGGCCCCCAGCAGCACCAGGGCGGTGGGGGCATACTCCTCGAGCACTCGCGGGGCCCTGCAAGCTCCCCAGGCCTGGGACTGGCAACCTGCGCTGCGGGCAGGGCCGCCGCCGGGGCACCATCCCGCGCGCATTTTCAGCCACGGAAAAACGCGGTGGGGTGGTACGGCGCCCCGGCCCCCAGCAGGACCACGGCGGCGGGGGCAGACATCCCGGGCACTCGCGGGGCCCCGGGTGGCCTCTCAGGCCCGGGGCCGGCGACTTGCGCTGTTGGCAGTGCCGTCGCAGGGGTACCACCAAGCGCGCATTTTCATCCACGGAAAAACGCTTTGTGGTGGTATGGCGCCCTGTCCCCCAGCAGCACCGGGGCGGCGGGGTATGCTCCCCGGGCACTCGCGTGGCCCCGGTAGGCTCGGCAGGCCTGGAACCGGCAACCTGCGCTGCGGGCAGGGCCGCCGCCGGGGCAACATCCCGCGCGCATTTTCAGCCGCGGATAAACGCTGTGGGGTGGTACAGCGCCCCGGCTTCCAGCTGGACCGGGGCAGCGGGGGCGGGCTTCCCGGGCACTCGCGGGGCCGCGGCTGACCCCTAAGGCCGAGGGCCGGCGACTTGCGCTGGGGGTAGGGACGTCGCAGGGGTAACACCCCGCGTGCATTTTCAGCCACGGAAAAACGCTTTGTGGTGGTACGGCGCCCTGTCCCCCAGCAGCACCGGGGCGGCGGGGTGTGCTCCCCGGGAACTCGCGGGGCCCCGGCAGGCTCCCCAGACATGGGGCCGGCAAACTCCGCTGCGGGGAGGGCCGCCGCCGGGGTACCACCCCGCGCGCATTTTCAGGCGCGAAAAAACGCTGTGGGGTGGTACGGCGCCCTGGCCTCTAGCAGGACCGGGGCGGCGGGGGCAGGCATCCTGGGGATTCGCTGAGCCACGGCAGGCTGCGCAGGCCGGGGATCGGCCACCTGCGCTGGGGGCAGGGCCACCGCGGGGGTCTCACCACGCGGGCATTTTCAGCCGCGGAAAAACGCTGTGTGGTGGTACGGCGCCCCGGCCCCCAGCAGGACCATGGCGGTGGGGGCAGGCATCACGGGCACTCGCGGGACCCCTGCAGGCTCTACAAGCTGGGGGCCAGTGACCTGCGATTCGGGCAGGGCCGCCTCGGGGGTACCACCCTGCGCGCATTTTCAGCCGCGGAAAAACGCTCTGGGGTGGTACGGCCCCTCGGTCCCAAGCAGGACCGGGGCGGCGGGACAGGCATCCCTGGCAATTGCGGAGCCCCGACTGGCTCCGCAGGCCGGGGGTCGGCGACCTGCGTTCTGGAAGGGCCGCCGCCAGGGCACCACACAGCGCGCATTTTCAGCCGCGGAAAAATGCTGTGGGGTGGTACGGCGCCCCGGACGCCAGCAGCACCGGGGCGATGGGGACATGCTCCCAGGGCACTCGTGGGGCCCCGGTAGGCTCCCCAGGCCTGGGGCCGGCAACCTGTGCTGCGGGCAGGGCCGCCGCCGGGGCACCACCCCGCGCGCATTTTCAGCCGCGTAAAAGCGCTGTGGGGTGGTACGCGCCCCGGCCTCCAAAAGGACCCGGGCAGCGGGGGCAGGATCCACGCGCCCTCACGGGGTCCCGGAAGGATCCGCAGGCCGGCGACCTACGCTGCGGGCAGGGCCGCCGCCGGGGCACAACCCCGCGCGCATTTTCAGCCGCGGAAAAGCGCTGTGGGGTGGTACGCGCCCAAGCCCCCAACAGGACCTGAGCAGCGGGGGCAGAATCCCCAGGCTCTGGCGGGGCCCCGGAAGGCTCCGCAGGCCGGCGACCTGCGCTACGGGCATGCCGCCTCCGGGGCACAACCCCGCGCGCATTTTACCCCGCGGAAAAGCCCTGAGAGGTGGTCCGGCGCCCCTGCCCCCAGCAGGACCGGGGAGGCGGGGGCAGGCTCCCTGGGCACTCGCGTGGCCCCGGCAGGCTACGCAGGCCGGGGGCCCGTGACCTGCGCTGCGGGCAGGGCCGCTGCTGGGGCACCACCCCGCGCGCATTTTCAGCCGCGGGAAAGCGCTGTGGGGTGGTATGGTGCACCAGCCCTCAGCAGGACCGGGGCAGGGGGGGCAGGCTCCTCGGGCCCTCGTGGGAACACGGCAGGTTCCGCAGGCCAGAGGACGGCGACCTGCGCTGCGGGCAGGGCCGCCGCCGAGGCACCACCTCGCGCGCATTTTCAGCCGCGGAAAAGCACTCTGGGTTGATACGGCGCCCCGGTTCCCAGCAGGACCGGGACGGCACGGTCAGGCTCCCCGGGCCCTCACGGGGCCCCGACAGGCTCCGCAGGTCGGGGACCGGCGACCTGTGCTGCGGGCAGGGCCACCGCCGGGGCACCACCCCGCGCGCATTTTCAGCCGCGGAAAAGCGCT
>VMDR010013404.1:0-25038 GCA_007922815.1 Macrotus californicus | reverse complement strand
TATTCAGGAAAAGCTATGTGGTAAAGTGATTAAGGGCATATGTTTTACAATAAAATGCCTGGGTCAAAATTTGGCCTCATTTCTTATTGGCTAAAGCAAATTGCTTAAAATGTTCATGATTTCATTTCCTGATATGTAAAATTTGGATGATAAAATTTACTCTGAAGAACTACTATAAGAATAAAATTTGACAGATATTTTAAAACCCATAGCACGTTGAAAATGTTCAGTAGTTAATGATTAGTTACTATGATTAATTATATCATTGGGAAATACTCTCAAAAACAATTCATTGATTAAGTTTTATATAGGTATATTTTAAGATTTTTTAAAAGTATCAATGGTCTTTTAGAGAAACTAATGACTTACATATTCACTCTCTATTTATAACAGTGCCCAGTTCCCAAACTCTCCAATTTAAGGCATTTAAAATTTGGATTTACTACATTTTTTAAATGGACAGGTATCTTTCATCTCTTTTTGAAATTGAGATATAATTGACATCACATGTTGTAAGTTTAAGATATGCAATGTGTTGATTTGATACAGTTACATAATTGACACTCCTTTGACTACTCAAGTGTCTCAGAAAATTTCAGGAAGCACAAATTATTAGACATACAGAGATCACTTGAAGTAGCGTGAAAAGCATGTGCAAAGGTCCTGAGGTTTGTACGCTCGGAAAGAGAAAGGACTTTATTTTGCTGGGGCCTAGAGTGCCTGCAGAATCAAACTGGAAGACCAAACCGAAAAGGTAGGTGGGACCCAGGCTGTGAGGTGTGTGGATGACAGTAAGTGATATTGTATATCCTGTGCCACTGAGATTGTTGGGTCCTGAAGAAGTTACTACTGTGCCACACAGGCCTAAGTGAAGTCACATCAGCTCATTTCAGACAATGGCGATGCAGTTGATTTATTGGTAAAGTAGGACTATCACTCAAATCCATTCATTCATTCATTCATCCATTCACTTATCCGTTCATTTAAATACTCTACAGGAATTTGTCAAATAGCTTCTGGGTGCCAGGCACTGCGTCAAGTTAATGAGACATTAGATATATAAGTAAAAATAATGAAGGACTTGTCCAACACAAAAAGTAGAAAAGTAGGAGGTCATTTGAGGTTTTGATGAGCACTAGGAAAGATATAAACGAGGAGGCATGAGGCAGTGCTTGGAGGAGGTCACTTCAGCGTGGTGTACAGAGAAGGCCACTCTGAGGAAGTGCCACCTGAGCCCAGGCCTAAAGGATGGGACTAGGTCACCATTCCGGGAACCACGCCTCTGTCGTTGTAGTTAAGTAATAAAACAAGCACCGTGCAGGCCCAGCGCCAGAGGAAAAGGTGGTGTTTTCAAAGCTCATACAAGAGCCAAGGGTGCCTTGAGTTGGGTGTGAGAAAGCTGAGTGGTCTTAAAGGAGACACAGAGGTAGGAAAGGGCTAGATCAGGCTGGACCTGTAGGTCACTTTACAGAGTCTGGATTTTATTTTGAAAATCGTGGGACTCCTTGCCAATGAAAGAGTTCAAAGAGTACATGTACACCGTTAAAATAAGGTTGTATCAGAATTCTGATGAGAGACAACACGGCTTTACTTGAGTGGAGAAGGTGCAGAGATGAGAAAAGCAGTGACTATGGACACATGTTGGAGATAATGGACTGGATTGCAAAGGAGAGATAACGTAAAGAGTTAAGATAGCACCAGGTTTTGGCCCTGAGCAATTGAGTGGTTTGTGGACACCAGGTATTGGGGCTGGGAAGTCTGGAAAAGAAACAAATTTAGGGATGCAGAAGAAAACCATCCCTTCTACCCTCCTAGGTTTGAAAGCTGCGTCTATGAAATAAGCTGACAACTGGCAGATCAATAGGAGAAAAGGTATACAAATGTATTGTTTTTAATGTTACGTGCACAGAGGCATCACAGGAAAACAAAGTGAGTACTCAAAAGGGCAGTGAGATCTGAGAGTTTTCACAGCGTCTTAATAGGGGAAGAGAGGATGGATGCCGGCCTCTTAGAAGAGTCAATGATTTTTAGGAAAGACGAATGGCCCCTTGAAAAAATAGATGGGTGATATGATCGTTTGTGATGAAGTTTGTCAGGGTTTGTTGCCTACCTCTCATCTCTTCTCCTGGATAACAATTCGCCTTCCCTGGTTGGTGAAGTTCTGGAGGAGAGAACGGATAACAGTTGAGTTCCTTTGCAGGATGTGCCATTCAGCAGGTGAGAGGAAGTTCAGAGAAAGCCCCTCCCTACATTTGCTCTTTTACAAGTGCCTTCAGTTCTAAATAATCAATATGCCAAAGCAGCATATTCTGGGGTGCTTTGTCCTGAGCTTCTCTGGCACAAAAATCATGAGCTTTATTTTGAGCATATTAAGAGTGAAATGGCATGAGATATTCAGGTGTAAATGCCAAGTAGGAAGCTGTATATATGAGTGTGTATTCTTCAGAGAAGGAGCGTGATGGAAATAGAAATTAGGGGGCGGGGCCTGGCCGGGTGACTTGGTTGGCTGGAGTGTCATCCAGCACCCCAAAACGTTGCAGGTTCGATCCTGGTTAGGACACCTCCCTGGCTTGTAGGTTAGATTCCAGGCCAGGGCGCCTGTGGGAGGCAACCAATGGATGATTCTCTTTCACATCGATGTTTCTCTCTCTCTCCCCTCCTTCCCCACTTCCTCTCTCTCTAAAAAAAATCAGTAAGCATATCCTCAAGTGAGGATTTAAAAAAAAGAAACAGGTGGACACCAGCACCTAGATTGTATTTGGAACCAGTGACCTGGATGGGATCACACGTCATTCAGACGTGCTCATGTGCCGTCAACAAAACCACTTGTCGATGGCTCAAAGCTTTAACTGCCTTGCTGTGGTTGGGATTATTCACTTAGTTCTGGGAAGACACGCATTGGAAAGTTCCCCATGCACAGTTCTTGTATCTGATTTGCCTAGCATGTACATTTCACATAAAATATGATCTCATCTCATGAAGTTTTATACTATGTCATCGTGGGAGCACTGTATGTTGGAAACTGCCCACTCTGTATGTGAAACAATTTCTTCGGATACGGGGTAGGACTCCGTGCATGGGCAGAAGTCAAACTTATCTGATGGGATTTGGGCTTTTTTTCTTTCACCTATTGTAGGTAGTCTTTCTTTTTCCCGACACTGCGATGCTCGGGTGTTGTGTTCATTCCTCATTCTGCCAGTCTTCAATATCTGTCAGTATAGTTCATGTCACCTTATCTATGGGACATCACTGTGCTACGTATTCTGCTTTGCTCCACGGGCAAAACTTCTCTCCTTTCCCTCCAGCTGAAAAGGTGACTCCTGTCCAGGGAAGCATGAGGCCTTCTATCGGTTCAGCTTTCTAATGAGGGAAAAATACCAATTTGGTTGTGATGTGAGGCGCGTTCCATGCCCCCTACACTAGAAGCTGGTGACAGGGAGTGACTTCCTAGCAAAGAGGGGACCTCTACCTAAAACATTTGCAAGGCTGCCTGACCTTTGCCCTCAGGTTTAAGAAATTCGGGGGCCATAGGTGGGATTTTTCTGCTTCCATCAGTGAGCATGACTCTTCATCAACACCAAAATGAGAAATACATGGATTGGGTTGCCTCAAAGCAGTGTAAAGGCAGTGGCCTTCTCACTCCGTAGAAATAAGTCGGCAATGGACAAATAACCTTTCGTAGATGTCTCTTACATAAGTGGCACGGGCTGATTTAACTTCACCCCGCAGATCTTAGACTCAGAGCTATAAAATAAAGTCTCGCTTGCCCCACCCTCACGGGATATTGGGTGTGGTGGCTGTGATAAGAATTCCAGTTTCAGGAGGAAAAACTCTTGTCTTTGGGCAGAAGCTTTCTGGGTTAACAACCTCAAGCCACCAACATGAGATTATTAATCAGGCACTAATTTGAAGTCAGGTTATCCCTAACTTTAAACTGGGTTCAGCTACCCAGTTAAGGACCTGAGGTCACCAAGTGGTTTTCAAACCTTATTGTGCATGTGAGTCACCTGGGGGACATGTTAAAATGCGTATTTCCAGGTCCTACCCTTAGAGAGTCTGCTTCGGAATGTCTGGGATGGCATCGGTGAATTTGCTAATTTCACAGGCATCCCAAATAATTCTAACATAGGTTGATCTAAGAGTTACACTGAGAAATTCTGTTCTTTCTTCCTTACATCAGAGGGCTGTGTGAGAGCAGAGCAGATAAAACATCTGAGCCATGTTGAGTGCTTTTAAAGGAAACCGGAATGCCAATAAATGGAGATACCATGCAGCCCAATTCTCTGCCCCAGGCACCAGAGGGAGGGAGTGCAAAGCTTTCCCGAAATCTCCCCTTTGCATCCAGTCAACTACAAAGGGATTTCCTAAGCAACTTTACTTTGTACAGGGCTCCAGTCTGCTAGAAGCAAAATTGGTCTGATTAGGAAGAAGTTGCCAGGAGATGAAAGCATTTCTCCCAGCTGTGATGGGGGATGCCTTGATGGGAGATCTGCCACATGCTGTACTCTGAAGGTGGCCTAGTGAGAAGTGGACACCCAGGAAGCTTGCAGGGAGGGCCCTGGGTAGGGGTGGGGTGTGGGGGAGGCAGGTGGGCAGAGAGGCAGGTTCTGTGCATACCACTGAGGTCAGACAGCCTGTTCTCTTTGTAAGCATTAAGTAATTAAACATTTCCAAGCCAAGAAAGAGAAGAACTTCACCCTTGCCCTAATGCCAATCACTTTAAATGTGTTTGATGAGCAAATATTTAGGGGGCACCTCCTATATGCCAGGCACTGGGCTGGGCGACCAAGACACTGTTGCTCCCTTCCTGTAAGCATTTACATTCTTCTGAGGGATATCAACAAGGGGATGTTGATTACAATGAAGTGTGAGTGTGCGAAGTGCTAGAAAGAGAGTCAGTCCCCCAACCCAATGTGCAGTGGGGTAGGGGTAGCAGCGAGGAAAGTCTGCTAGAGTAACTGACAGCCAGCTTGAGACCTGAGGAAGAACTAAGAACTAGCCAGGCTTTTCAGTCCATGGACTCAAGTTTTACTTAGCATTCAATTGTTCCTTTGGACAAATTACTCCACTTCCCTGTGCTATCTTCAGATGATGTTGAGAGGCTTTGGGAACAAAATCTCTGACAGAACTGCACAATGCCTGGCCGTGGTAGAATAATAATAATACAGTTCTGTTTAATCAAACATCACTGGGCCAGATTCTACACTAATAACTTGTAGCGTATCATCTCATTTCATCTTTGCCACAACATTAAGATATGAGGACACATCACCTCATTTTATAGTAGAGGAAACTGAGGCTCAGAAAGTTTAACAGCTTAGCCCGTCACACATCTGTCTAACTTCAGAATTTGTAACCATGATTTTTAACCGTGAAAAGTAGCACTCAGTGAATAGCAACTGAATGAACAGCCTTCAATAAGTAATACATGTCAACAAACTAAAAAAAAATCATTATCATTAATATAACAACAATGAATATTTTAGGAGAATAAAAGAGCTTATTCAAAACAATCCATTACAAATATACATAGAACTTTTCTGCTTTCAACATACATGGGTCATTAATGTCCTATAGCCCCCAGGGGAGATGACCAGAATGGGTTTTATAATTCCACAGTGCAGATACAAAAGATAGTTTAGATTTTACAGATAATAGATAATTACAGATATTAGGTATTACAGATAATAGGTAGATTAGTTCTTGTGGCGATGAGGAGATTAAGAGAGATATCATTTCAAATTGCCCAAGGTCTCATAGAAACCAGCAACCAAACTTCCGGATTCTAGATCAGAGATTTTCCTATGGCTGACCTTCCACTCCACAACATGGATTGATGGCTTTGGGGTGGGGAGCCCTCTGTTTTGGAAGCACTGACTGTGCATTTCAACCATGGTTGACAACGCCAGGTATCGGTCACAGGGAGATCCATCACTCAAGATGCTTTCAGCTGTGACAGAAAGATTCATCTCAAAATATCTGGGACAGAGAAGGGATTCTTATCCCTTCCTTAGTTCCACAAATATCTTATAAGTATCTACGGTGTGCTAGGCATTCTAGGCATTGGAGGTCCAGTAGTGGGTAAGAGAGACAAAGATAAAATAGTAGAATATAAAATATAAGGGTGCAAGTGCAATAGAAGAGAACAAGGCAATGGGGGGGGGCGCAGGGATGTGGGTATTCTCTGAAATAGAATGACCACTTCATGCAAAGAAAATGATATTGAGCAGTGATATGAACAAGACAAGAGATCAAGCCATGTGGGTATCTGGGGAAAGAGTTCCAGGTTGTCGTTAAGAGCCAATGCAAATGCCCTGCGGCAGGAGCTTCCCAGGCATGTTCAAGGACTAGACATGATGCTAGAGTGACCTTAGTTGAGTGAACGAAAGGAGAAATTGTGAGAGATGGAGACAGAAGGATGATGGCAGGCGGACAGATGCCACAAGCGGCCTTTTAGGCCATCGTAAAGAGCAGGCCTTCTGCCTGAAGGAGGCTGAGAGCCACTGATTATAAAACACTCTTTCTGGCAGCAGGTCAACCACAAATGGTAAGGCACCAAGGTCAGGAGCAAGGAGGCCAATAAAGCAGTTATTGCACTAATCCCCTGTTTCATATAAGAAGTCCTGAGGCAGGGGGCCCCCCAAAAGCTGATGAATTTCCGGGCTGAAGAATAGCATGGAGGCTCAGATGGTCTCTCCGTTCTTGCCTCTCCGGCCTTGGGATTACAGCATTGTTCCAAGACAACCACCACTGTTCTGGGAATCACACTCAGACAGACACAGCAATACCCAGTGAAAGGGCACTGGGATTTTTTTGGTTTTGTTTTTAATACAAAACAAGGAATGTTTTTTCCCCCAGATGCCTCCAGCAAATTTCTTTTTACATGCCCCTTGGCCTCAGTCTGAGTCATATGCCCACTTCTAAATGAACATTGACAAGGAAAATAGGATTAGCCGAACTGGCTAAAACACATTAGGCTTGCCTCCAAATTTCGTACAAGATTGCCACCCTGGCTGGTGTGGCTCAGTGAATTGAGCACCAGAGTGAGAACCAAAGGGTTGCTGGTTCGATTTCCAGTCAGGGCACATGCCTGCAATGCGGGCCAGGTCCCCAGTGGGTTGTGCGCAAGAGGCAACCACAGATTGATGTTCCTCTCCCTCTTTTTCTCTCTCCCTTCCCCTCTCTAAAAATAAATAAAATCTCTTAAAAAAAAAGGTTGCCTTCTCTGAGGGTAGGAGGCCACAATAAACTCTGGGCCTTGCAGTAAGGAATGGGGGGCAGTTCCAAGGGGTCCAACAACAGTGTTCACCACAGGAAGAAGAGGCAGAGGGAGGGGGTGGATTGGCTTGCTCTAGGCAGAATATCTGGCTCAGGCAAGGCCATTGCCAAGCTTCCCTAGCCTGCCTTGAAGCTGGGGTCTAGGGTATGTGAGATTACGGGCCTTTTGTTTTCTTTTTATGTTGCTAATTAAGAAGGCTCAGCATCATCCCACTAATTGCCTATGTTTTTTGTTAATAGAAGATTTTTTTGTTATTTAAAAGCTGAGAATAAATAATTAAGTACATGGACTCTGCAGGGTGGTTCCTGGTTTTGTGCTCAAGGTTTCGAGTAGGTCTTAGGCCTTTTTCTTCAGCATGTTTATTTTTAATTTTTTAGGTAGAACTTTTTTAAACAAAAGAAAAAGAGAAGGTAGCTAATTTTATAAAAGTGTGGTTGGGGATGAGAATATTGAATTTCATTTATCCACTGATTCAGTTAATGTATATTGGGCACCAGATGTTGGAAAGACAGCAGCTCGTGAAATAGCCAAGGTCCCTGAGTTTATAGATTTCCCATTCTAGTCGACGAGGCAGACAATAAAAGACACAAGCTTTCAAAGACACGAGATAACTTCAGGTGGTGACATGGGCCATAAAGAATATAAATGTGGGACTAGGGTGGCTGAGCAAGGGGAAGGGGCATGCTACCTTAGACTGTTGTTCTGTGAATGCTTTTCTAAAGAGGTGGCATTTCAGTCCCAAATAATGAGTAGAAGCCAGGTTGAAAAGACTTGTTGGAAAGTAGCCAGAGGGCACAGGAAGGGCAAAGGCCCTGAGGCAGAAGCGATATTGGGGTGGCCCGAAGGAAGGCCAGAATGACTGGCGTGGTGAGTAAGAGAAAGATGAGCGGGCAGAGGGAAGGACAGGCGGTGTCAGGTGAGGCTTTGCAAGCCAGGGTCAGCTCTTTGTATTTCATTCCTGTTGCAACAGGAAGTCCTAGAGGATGTTAAACCTGGGAGTACCCTGATGTTTTAAGAACTAATAGCCAAGCGGAGGACCTGGTAATTTGATACTCAAACAAAAGCCTAGGGCATTTCACCTCCATGGAGAATTCAGTAATATAACCTTCCTTGGAGTTGCAAAAAATTAATCCGCACCTTTAAAGTCAGACTTTTGTGCTGTTTGTTTTGGGTTTTGCTTCCAACCTAGAGGTCTTCATACCTCACCTTTCATAGTTAAAACAATAAAAGATAAAAAATTGCCTGTGGCCTGGCTTTCACTGTGGTATCTTTGTTCAGACCACAATGGGAACTTATACAATTTCTGTTTTAGTCAGAGCCAGAAATCGATTTTCGAGGCATTGCTGAGATCACTACTCAGGAGCCCATGGAACTGACAATATTTTTCCAGCTTGTTTTTTGGGGAGTGTGGTGTCTATTTTAAAAATTTTACTCTTTACTCTGCATGACATTTCCATAATTTCATCAGCTGTGGGTTGTTGTTTTTTTAAAAAATCATTATTACCTATTGTTTCAGGAGCGATTTTTTTTTTCTAATTACAATTTAAAGCAACCTTTCCCCAAACGATGGCATAAGCCATATCTTAGCATGTGCTTCCTCTTCTCCATCATTCACAGAATATACCAGGGAATTTCGGTGCCGACCGATCGAGACAAATGAGAGTTAAATAGTAATGATTTCCACATAGTGGTATTAAGTGCCTGTTTTCCAAGGGAAACTGATGGTAATTTTCTATGCAACTTACTATTCACTATACTTCAGAAGTCACATTGCTGTTCTTTATTATTCCATGAGTCATGTGACATGCACCTTCTCTGAGGGTACCTGAGACAGAACGTGTCTTAAAAAGTAATTTGCAGCTTGCCGAAGATAAGCTGTCTTTAAAAAAAAATGCTGTTATTTATTAGCAACTCCAACCAGTTCATGAAACTAAAACTGAGAAATTCACAAAATTTATCCAAAAAAATGAGGTATTTTTAAACACTTGGGTTTCTTTTCACATAAAGTGATACCACGTATCCCTATTTAAGACTGGAGGGCAGCGGGAGGAACTGACCCCAGGTAAGAACACGGAACTCTGGACAGTCTGGGTTTGAATCCCAGCGTCTGCCCTTGTCAATTTCCTTGGGGGTTGGGGTGGGGGAGTGGTTTCTCCTTCCTAGACTTGCTGTGGGCAAATGACAGTGAATCCATGAAAAGCACAGACCCTGATCCAGAGTAAATGCTAAGTAAACACGAGCTATTATGCTGATGGAAAGCACAGATTACAGCAAAGGAAACATAGCTTGTCATTCTACCGCCCAGGTAATTACTTATTTTTAATGTTTAGTATTTGACACATTTGACTAATTTGTCTCAAAAGTAGTGTACAATGTTCAGCAGACCCCATGCGCTTATTAAAAAGACCACTTACACCTGGGAGCATAGACAAGCCTCATCTCTGGAAGAGCAATAAACGTCTGTAGAAGATTCTGGGCTCAGATTCTACAACAGAATGCCAAAACAGCTGAAAGAAAATGATAGATAGCTCACTGCCTCTACCTCCAACAGACATGAACAAGTCATTAAAGCTCACTACTCCTAACCAAAAGTATTGTTTGTCCATGTGGTGTTAAGAAATTGGGGAACCATTTTTTGAACATTTAAATTCATGGCATGTTGGAGATTGGAGGAAACCGGAAGATTATTTCTAACCTTCTCATTTTGTAGATGGAGGAACTGGGATAAAGAGAGAGGAAAAGGGACACAGGCACAGGGACAGCTACAGATCCTCTCTTCCACATTACCACTAAGGTCCCCCCACCCAGCTTCCCCTGTGACATTATGGGGCTGCATTAGCTCTCCGATACCCTTACCCGTGAAAAGGTACCATGCCCCTGCGGTCCCTGACCTTTGGCCACCACACCTTGTTCGATCTTTCTGATTCCGTTGTATCAGCCAATTGTTTTCTTTTACCCAGGTCAAAGAGAGGAAGGCAGGGCCCCTCCAAGGGCCCCCTTGTGGGCTACTGATACCAGCAATGTGGCTCAGGGCTCTGTGGTTCCTGATGACACCCTCCACCCACCCTCAGCATCCTCTGAAACTTTCCACTTAAGCCACTGACAGGTCCCAAATCATGAGCAGGGGTGGCTTGACAATGGAAAAAAAAATCATTCCTAGAAAAAGCTTTCCAGAATTCCAACGAAGGCTTTGGGATAGGGGCCATGTCTGTCTTGTTTGCCTAATAGTGTGCCTGGCACTTCGTAAATATCTGATAAATTGCACATTGCATGAAAATTGTAGCCAGCACCCAGCACATGCAGTATTCCAGGCTCGGGGCTCTAGGTCTGTCTGCTGCTTTCTAAGACCTCACTCGTTAGGTGAGGCAGCACAGGATCTGGAAATGCACACGTAAGTCTGCACCCCAGCCATGCAACTCTGAGTGTGGCATTTAATCTCTCTGTGCCTCAGTTCCATCATCTATAACATAGGGACAATCACCGAAGCTACTCCCAGGGCCCTTGTGAGGATGGAATTAGCTAACACATATAAAGTATTTCCAGCACAATATGGAATATAGTTGGCATTCCACAAATGCTTGCTCTGTCTTTATTATTTATAGGGCTGATGTAATCATTATACTAACTCTGTGAAGGAGGTATTCTAATACCCAGATTTTGGCTGAAGAAATCGAGATTCAAAAAGCTTAAATGATTTAGCGATCCCTCCAGAGCTATGAATTCAACCTAGAAGGTAAACACTAACGTGAACTAACGTTTATATGTGGTGGTCCAGAGAGCAGGCTTTGGCGTCAGCAAGTTGAGTTTGGACCTCGGCTGTCATTACCAGTTGTGCATCCTTGAGTGGGCTCTTCTGAGCCTCTGGGCACTAAGAATAATAGATCCTATATCACAGGGATGTAGCAAGACTTAAGTGAGATAATCTTATCTGTGGTTAACTCAGGGATTTGCACCCAGCAGGATCCCTATAAACATTCTTCCATTTTTGTTACGAGGAGCAATGGCCTTAGTTGACTCCAGTTTCTTCCTCCAAAAGCCAAGGTGGGCACCTCAGAGCCATCTTTGAGTCTGCCTTCCTGACTTTCCTCAGCACACGAGCTCATCCATTCTAAGTCCTGTGTCGTTCTTCTTCCTAAGCAGCCCAGCCTCTTGAGTCCCTAGACTTCTCTCTCGTGCCATTGCCATGATCCTAGCTGGGGCGCTGTCTTCTCTTCTCTGGATATGGAAACAGCCTCCTTGGTTTTCTCCATCCTCCGCCTCGTCTTGCCCAGCTCCACTCTGTTCTTTATACCAAACCGGCATAAATGTTTCCAGTGTGCACACATGTCGCTTGCCTCCCTGAAACCTTCAATGGACTTCACTATTCCTAGCCTCGCTCACCATTTGTCTTCATGTATTCTGTGCTCCATATTCCTTCCTGCACCACATTCCCTCATCTCCAGCACTACCCACATGCTGTCTCCTTTTCCGGAAATGTTGTTCACCCTCTCCTTCCCTGGCAAATCCCTACTTGTCATTCAGATCGGACCTTTGGTTTGACTTTTGGTTAGAACTTTTCCTAGTAAGGCTTTCCTGAGCCTGAACTCTAAGCATGACAGCCCTTCTAGGAAGTCTTGGGTATTATCCATCATAGCCCTTGCCAAGTTCATTATAATATCCTTACTCCTTGTATGTTTGCTCTACTGGAACATGACTTTCATGAAGGCAGGGCCGTATCTAATGTGTCTCCTGCAACTACTTCTCATTATAACTACAAGCTGTAGAAAAATCCCTAGTGGCCCGCACAATACCTGCCACATAGTGGTACTTCACAAATATTCCATGAATATATGCATGCGTGCATGCATGAATGATGAACACCAGCTTTCCAATCAGCAAAGACCAATAAGACAGAAGAGGAAGAAATGTATTCTAGTAGCAAGAGTGATGTTTCTCACTGCTTCATCCAACTCCCTGTCAGTAAACTTGGTTGATGGGATTCCTTCAAATCTAAATTATTTATTGCCGAAAGAAGCTGTCATTTGTCAATGTGCCAGTGTCACTGATTACCTAAAGACTGCGGTTAGACCAGACGGCAACAACATTATATTTTTAAATTTTTGAAACACTTATACCAATATTATTCCATAGGGCTTACACACTGGGTCTGTGGGAGAGTGAGGTGAGGACCCTGAGACATGAAGAGTTACAGTTAGAACTTACTTCTTACTTCTGATCAATGTATCACCTGCCGTCTTACATGCAGTGAACCACGCCATCACCCCAGCACTGGTCTCTGAGGCCATGTGCCTATAAAGCAGTGGTTTTCCGGGTGTGGGCAGAGTGGGGGAAATTTTGCCTCCGGGGATATTCAGCAACAATGTCTGGAGACATTTGGTATTGTCACAGCTGGAGTGGGAAGGCTTGTAGCTGGCATCTAGTGGGTAGAGGCCAAGGATGCTGCGCAACCTCATCAATACACAGGACAGACCCCACCCCAACCTTCACCCCCGCCCCCAAACACACACCCCTACTCCCACCACCAACGAAGAATGATCCAGTCCCCCTGTCAGTGGTGCTGAGGCCAGGAAACCCTGCTGCCAAGCAAAGCTCAGGGACCGAAACAACCAGGAGGCACACAAGGTGTCAGTCTCTCTGGGTGTGGTGGCTAGTGAGCACATAGCCTGTTTAAAGGCCTGAGCTTGAACTTCAACATGAATACTCTGCAGGCTGCGTGTGTGGTGTGCCACTCCTGGGAAACACCTCCACTGAATGAGCAGGCCCTGCTCCAGACTTTAGGACAACAGGCCTAAGATTTCCCCCGCTGCTGCCTCCTGAGAGACTTCCTCTGATGGTCTCTCAGAGTCCAGGGGAAACTGAGGATAAAAGTGTTTTCCAGAGAAGGCATTTAACCCAGTCACTCGGATGCCTTTTCTTGTGTCTCTCAAGGATGGCCAAAGGATCAGAAAACCGGGATCTTGACCCCTGGATTCATGGGCTGGGTTGCCTTAAAATCCTCTATTCTTCTCATCTGTCTGCAATGAAATGGCTGCCAAGTAGGAGGGAACGAGGCCAGAACAGACATCATGGTCAGAGAAGCCCTCAAAAATGTATTGTTATTATCTCAGTCTATTGATTCCTTCTGCTATCATTCATGGTGTAATTAAAACCCAGAGGTGCTCAGGAGGGAAGGCGACAGGGCCATTCCTTTTGAGGAACTGGAAACGCTTTCTGGGTTTACTTTGAAAGGCTTCCTTCTTACAGAGGCCTTGAGGCATTATTCAGCTCGGTCAAGAGAGGCCGAAGTCCACTAATTCCAAATGAAAGCTAATTAGTGCATAGCCCAAAGATAGATGCAGAAATCTGCTTTATATAGTTAAATTTGTTTTTTAATTCCCTTACTTTAGAGTAGCAGGGGAAAGAGCGAATTTGGGTTGTGAATAAGTATATGGTAAACATGGAAGGAAATGTAATACTATTTCCATGTTCATAAAGTAGCATTAAGAAACATCTTACAAGGTGTTACACAGACTGACTAATAAATAGAAGTACCCACTATTCCCCCAAATAATTCTTGAAGTTCCCTCTCTTTAAACTAGTGTTCTAATTGTTGCTTCCTGCCAGAATGTTCTCCCCACTCACATCACATGTTCAAACCTTTCCTGTCCTTCAAAGCCTTTCTCAGATGCCACCACCTCCAGGAAGTATTCTCAGAATCTGACCCAGTGTCCCATGTATTTCTTTATTTCTTACCTCCCTGCTCATCTTTCCACTCTGTGCCTTATACATTTCTCCACTCCCACAGTCCTTGGCCCTGTATATTGGGAAGAGTAGACCTTCAATGCATACTGAGTCTCTAGAAAGATTGATGGGCAGGGGCATGGATTTGGTTAGATCCTCCCCCTGCCCCATAATTATCCCAGTCATCAGCAAACCCTTTCTTTCCAGTAGTTCAGAAGTAAGCTTGAGCAGCCCTAACCCAATGTCCACAAGTTCCAGAAAAGTCGACACAGAAGTGTAGTCTCATTCTAGGTACTCTGCCCCGCACTAGACTACAGGGGGCAGAATGTCGAGTTCCCGTAGCCCAGGAGGCAGCCCAGCATCCAGACAGCGTGGGGCAGGGGTGAGGTGTATGTGTGGAAATCCTAGCTCCTTCACTTCCTTGAACTTGACAAGTTAATTAACATGTCTGGAAAAATTTCATCATATATAAACAGATAAAATAATATTTACCTAATTATGAGTTTTACAAAAGGATTCAACGAGATCTTCTGGGTGTATGGGGTTAGCAGAGTGACTAGACCTAGTAAGACCTCAGATTTGTGGTTACTATTGTTATCATCATCTATTCAAATCAAGTCATATTTCTGTGGCCTAGAACCTTAAAAAACATATTGTCTACTTGCTCTAGCATCTCTTTGTAGATTAGAAGAAGTTATTTGTCTACTTTCTGGAGGCACTGTGAAAGTTAGTGTATAAAATTTGGTAGACATTGTGCTTGGCTTTATGATGGTTTTCTTATTACAGTCTTTTCAGCAAGAGCCCAGATCTGTTGTGACCAACCAGGTTTTGTTTCTGCCTTCACTGCATGGTAGCATCTGCTCTACGTTGAGTCTGTTCTTCATCTACAAAGTCCCTTTAGTCTCATGTGTGTCTGCCCACCGCTCACTTGCTTTTGTCACGGGCCAGGGCCGGGAGAGCTGGCTGAGCCGTGGGTGCAGCCTGCCAATCAAAGATGGGAATCAAGTCTCCGCTGACCTTCTAGGTCTGGGGGATGCGGCAGTCAACACAATCTGTGCCCCCACCAAACTTAGAGCAAATATTGAATAAACTATTACCGAAAGATAATTGGATCATTAATTAAATTACAAGAGGAAATTGCTCTGAAGGTCAATTGCAGGCTGCAGTGGGGTAGAGAAGTAGACCACAACCATTTCTTGGCCAGCAACTTATCTTTTAGGCTGGAATGTCACCTCCTCAGAGAAGCCTTTCCTGACCGTCCAAGCAAAGTAGTCATTCTCTATCACATCCCTCGCTTTATTTTCTTTATCTTACTGGTTTTTTTAAATTGAGACATATTGACATATAACCTGGTTAGTTTCAGGTGTACAATGTAATGAACCGAACTGATGTTCGCATGTATTGTGAAATTGTCATCGCAATAAGATAAGTTAACATCCATCATTTATAGTGTTTTTTTCTTGTGATGAGAACTTTCAAAATCTGTTCTCTTACCAAGTTTTAAATATAGGATCCAGTGCAAATAATGCCCCTTTTTTATTACAGAATCATAAGCATGTAATTCTGTAACATAACAATATCACACTCAAGCACACCGTATGACATTTTAGGTGAAATGTTCAAATTAAAACTATAAATTATTACACCCATGTAATTACTCCATGAACCACACTCAAGCAGGCCTTACTTTTGCTGGATCCTGTATACAATACAACTTTATTAACTATTTCACCATTCTTTATGTTATATGGCTAATTTACTTTATAACTGAATATCGGTACCTCTTGAGCTCCTTCACCCATTTTACACACCTCTAACCCCTGCCCCTGGCATCGACCAGTCTGTTCTCTGTATCCATGATTCTACATAACAGTAAGATTGCACAATATTTGCCTTTCTCTGTCTTATTTTACTTAGCATAATGCCTTCCAGTTCCATTCATGCAGGTGCAAAAGGCAGAATTATATTCTTTTTATGGCTGAATAATATTCCATTGTATACACACAGTACATTTTCTTTGTCCACTCATCCATTAATGGACACTTTGATTTTTTCCATGCCTTGGCTCTTGTAAATAATGCTGCCATGGACATGAGGGTGCCTGTATCCTTTCAAGCTATTTGTTTCTTTTAGATGAATACCCAGAAGTTGGATTGCTGGATCATTATTTTCTTTCTACCCTGAGAAAAAGCCTCATTGGTGTATATTTACTTGATTGTCTATCTCCTTCTTATAGATCATAAACGCAATGAGCTAAACCTCAATCCATTGTTTACTGCTGTATCTCCAACATCCAGAAGCAAGCCCAGTGTTTAATGGCTGCTAAAAACAGTACATTGTATGAATGAATGTGTGAGCTCATCAAAGAGAGGTTCCTCTTTCTCCAGATCAGAATGGGCCAAGTTGTGAACTTCACACCTTGGCCGGAGAGTATAGGGAGCATGATGCAAATAATATCAGAATTCTTCTTGTTCAGTTCAGCTCAATTCAACCCGGCACATACTTATTGAATTCCTATTATACACCAGGCAGTGGAATCAGCAGAGAAAAATCAAAGCTCTACTCTCCTGCCAATAGAGTCCAGCATGGGAATTGTATTCTTATCAGCAATTATCAAAGTAATTGAATAGCACTTTATGTCACACAGAATTCTAAGCATTTTAACGAATTACCTTATTTATTCCTCATCATGGCCCTATATGTTAGGGATGATCATCAGACCTACAGAAGAGGGCAGGTATTTTATCTAACCTTTTTTGAGATTTTTATTTATTTATTTCTTAGACAGATGGGGAGGAAGGGAGGAAGAGAGGGAGAGAAACAGCGATGTGTGGGAACATTGATCTGTTGCCTCTCATACGCACCCCAACCTGGAACCTGGCCCGCAGCTAAGCCATGGGCCCTGACCGGGAATCAAACCAGTGACCTTTCATCAATGCAGGATGACGCCCAACCACGTGAGCCACACAGGTCAGGGCTTATCTATCCTCTTTTACTATGGATTGCTTAGCACCATGTATTTTTTTATATTTTTACATATGGGTTGCTTAGCACTGGGCCTAAGTAGATGTTCAATAAATAGGTTCAATAATAAGTGTTTTGAAAGGGAAGGGTAGTGTCTGAGAGTCTGTAGCAGGGAGATTTGACCAGTCCTGAGGCGTTAAAAGATTAAGAAGGATGAATTGGTTATTACAGAACTGTCATGGGGATGAAAGTAAAACATAGGGAATATAGCCAATAATATTCTAACTATACATGGTGTCAGGTGGATACAAGATTTATTGGGATGATTACTTAGTAAGTTATATGATGTCTAGTCACTGGGGTGCACACCTAAAACTAATATAATATTGTGTGCCAACTGTAATTGAAAAATAAAAATGATTTAAAATTTTTAAGAAAAGGAACCTGTCCCTGAGGATGTGCTATCTTATGTAAGACTTGAAGCATGCGTAGAGGTGTGCTTTGATGAGAGTGGAGACCGGGGCAGGCTTATCCTGACTGATCTTATGTAAGCTAACTTGTTTCTGCCCCCTGGGATTTAGTTTCCTTCTTTGCAAAATAAAAAAACTGTAATCATGAAACTTCCCCAAAGGAGGTAGGACTGTCAGAGTAACTCTCCAAAGAGTCCAGCTTCAATGAGAGCTGGTCCACAGGGATGCACTGGTGGGGACAGGCTGTTGGAAGGCCCCAAGGCTATTGGCCCCCAGGCCAGGGCGGCAGCTGGGGCTGTGAAGGACAAAAGAGATGATCTCCCAGGAGGTCAGTCTAAAGAAAAGGTTGGAACAGCCTGGTCCATAGAGCTGCACTCAAGAATCTCCCGAATCTGCCAATTTATTGCTTATTTTTGTTATTTGATGTCAAAACCCAGCGTGTGGAAGTCATCTGGGGAATTTCTTGTCTCTGGGCTCCGCCTCACCAGACTCCAGGGCCCTTCTCACATGGCACCTAAAATGGGTCACCTTTATCTTTCCCTCCTCCTAGGCTTCTGGTTTCCCTTTCAGAGAGCTCTTTCTGCTCTTGGGCCTCCCTCCAGGCACTTCTGCCATTGCCCGAGAGCCTCTCCTCTCCTTCTAAACACTCCTTCCTCTCCCGGTGGCCATGCTCTTATCTGTGATGACATTAGGTATATGGGAGTCTAATTCCACTGATGGAGTTAATGACTGCTAACTGTTCATTCCCTATACCTCCCAGAAAGGTAATTGCTTTTTAACAGGAGCTTTTTGTTAGTAACGCCTGATGCAAACACGGGGCTCTCCAACAAGGACCCTTTGGGGGCTCTATAATCCTAAAGAATCTTTTCAGAAGCTCTTCCTGCTCTCAAAGCTCTGCCGTTGCTGTGTCATAATAGTTTATTAGTGATCCTTCTTCCTGCAGCATTCACTCCTTGGAGCAGGGGAGGGATCTTACATTCTGCATCCCTGTCACTCAGCCTAATGCCTAATAAAACATCAGGGTGGCAGCAAATTGTTGGACACAGTGATGAGACAAATGATTTAGGACAAGGTATTTGGACAACTTTGTTACTCTGACCCTTCAAGCCAAAGTGTGAAATTAAATACCTTACTCCAGAGGTTCTCAAACTTTAAAGTACAAATCACTTGAATTGTTAAATCTGCAGGTTCCTTGTCCATTCCCAGAGAGACGGCGAAATCTGCGTTCTTCACAAGCTCACCAGGTGAATTCAGTGCAAAAACATTGGATCTCCTCTGTGGGCTGTTTGTCTTTGGATGAATGATCCTCCTCGCCTGTTCTCTCTTCTGTAAAACAGGGTTGTTCAGAAAATCAGAGAGAAAAAGGTGCAAAAGCACACCAAAACAGTAAAAATGGCCACTTGCATCAGAATCACCTCTCCGAGGAAATGTCACATCCTTTTCTTAATCCTCAAGCCAGGATATGTTTTTGTTGCTTTTAGAGAGGGAGGAAGAGAGGGAGGGATGGAGGGAGGGAAAAAAGGGAGAGGGAAAGAGAGAAAAACATTGATGTGAGAAAGAGAGAGAAAGAGAGAGAGAGAGAGAGGGAGGGAGAAACACCGATGTGAGAAACATTGACCTGTTTTCTCCTGTACTCGCCCCATCAGGGGACCACACCTACAACCTAGGTACCTAGGTATGTGCCCTGACCAGGGATCAAACCCACAACCTTCTGGCATACGGGACGATGCTGCGATCAGCCAAGCCACCCAGCCAGGGCAGGACATTTCACATTCATTCTTTCAGCCCTCACCCATTCTGCATCCAGGTAGACAGGGTACCTAGGCCTGGGACTAACTCTGTCATCTGAAATTGGGATTGGAGGGGTCCTCCTTGAGGTCAAGAAGTGCTGGCTGCTTCAGAGTGGCCCTTTGGAAGCTGGGTGCTCCTTTCTCTCTAGTGAGGAGGCAGGGTTTTGTTTTGTTTTAGGGTGTGGGGATTCCCCCCCACTGAGTTCTTTGAGGATAATTACGGGCAGCATCGTCAGTGATTTTTTTCCCCCCCCTCAGGAAGTATTTACCAAGTATCTACCACTGACTCAAAAGGTATTTACTAAATGTTTACCTTTTATCTAAGACCAACATATGAAAAGTTGAAGCAAGCCTATTCATGAAGTCCATGATATCTTTGCTTGAATGATATATTATTTTTGCTAAAAGAAATCTCCACAAAAAAATATAAGACTTCTTTCAGAAGCTGCCTCCCATATATTGTATTCATCCATTCACTCAATCACAAATACGGGTTGAGTATCTAATTTGTTCCAGGCTCTGGAGGAGGCACTTGAGGTACAAAAATGAATTAGGCATTGATATTGCCCTCAACCAGTTTACAATTTAATTATTTGGACAAGATAGGTAAGTAAATGCAATAAGATACTGTGATCAAGGGCTGATATTAATGCTGTAGACAATAGGAAACATTTGAAGCACTTACATTATTCTAGGTACTATGCCAAACCCTTTGTATGAACCATCCTATTTTGCCCTTAAAATATCATGTGAAATTCTATTATTGTCTTTATTAGATATGTAATGAGGCTCAGAGATGTTAAGTGAGTTGCCCAAGGTCACACAGCAAGTAAATATCAAAGGGGGGCTTAACCCCTAGCCGGATAATTGCAGCACCGCCTGCTTAACCACACCTTCTCTTTCCTGCTCTGAGGTTGGTGTTTGACCGTAGCTCTGAGAAACCGATAACAGTAAGGACAGCAGTGACAGTGACAGTGACAGTGTATCAAGTGTGTACAATGTGCCAGGGATTTCATATGCTTACTGACTTACTTCATCCAAGAATACAGGGGGAAAATCCTTGCTGTTCCCATTTTATAGATGCAGAAACTGAGGCTCGCAGGTATTAAAGTTTGGTTCCCGTCTCCGCAGCTGGAAAGCAAATCCACTGAGATTCCAACCGGGGTCAGGCTGACCCCAAAGCTCACAGTCCTTCCACTTGGACTGCTGATGAGGGGCTGAACATTCTGCATCTCTCAGAAAGACATCTCCGGATAGGCTCTTCTGTTGTGAGTTTGGGATCACACAGCCAAGCAGACCACTTCGGCATTGTTTAAAGGGCACCTTACTTGGGATGGCCCACACTGGCTAGGTCTCTGGGTCTAAGCAAGCGATGGGTTATATGATTATCGGTGGGACAAATGTCCTCTCCTTGCCAGTAGTTGTCATCATGTCACAATGATGCAAAAGTCCAAGAGAGAGTACTCTATATTGGTGGGAGAGCCAATTTACAGTAAAATGGCCTGGACTGTCATCACCATAATTATTTTATGTCTACAAGTCTTTGCTCTCCTGGGCAGACCAACGCATGTCTACCTTATTGTTATTAGGTATTTTTTGTAGAGAACAGAGCCCATAAAAGCTTAAAAATTATTCTGCCAGCTTTCAAGACACGGTTTTATAATAAATCTTATTTTTAAAAACCCCACTCTGGGGAATATTGGTTTTCTTGTACAGACCATTTGAATCATTTCCTTGTGGCCCTGAACGATGCACAAAAGACATTTGCCTCTTTCTCTTCATCATATACAATAGTGTCTTTGAAAAGACTTATAAATCCCAAACCGGTGCCTTGTGCTTCGCCTTCTAGTGGCAAGGTTTCCAAAGTTATTACTCCTTCATGGTTCAAAACCGAACCAGTTCCTCAGTCCAAATCACCTTCATTTGGGGATGGATCCTGTTTTTTAATATTCATTCTCTCTCTCTCTGTCTCTCTCTCCCTCTATGCCCCTCCTCCCCCTCTCTCCCTCTCTCCTCATTTGAATCTCAGTGAGACTTTGGGTCAAGTTGTATAATCCTTGATCAACTTACTTTTTTCATGTTTTCCACATGCCATCAGGGTGCACAGGTTGTGTGAAGGGTAAGCTTTCTTGGGCTCAGCCTCTATTATTGTCCTATGGCTTTAAACGTGGACAGCAAATGACTCAGAACCAAGTTGTCGCCGCCGCGGGGTGAGGGCCAGCAGGAAGGAACAAACAACCGTAGTGGAACACAGAATCTGTCTGTGTTAGCCCTCTGTCACCGACTGCTCGACCCAGCTTTAGGCTTCACCTAAATGATAAATGGTCCTATTGTTTGGGTTTCGTATTAAAAAAAAAAAAAAAAAGAACTAAATCTAGATTAAGCAAGGACAGAGACCCACTTCATTGCACTGTACTTTAATATTCCTGAGACCCACGGCATTACGGGTGGCTCCTTTTAATAGCCAGCGCTCTCCAGGCCAGAGCACTGTGCTGCTCTTGTTTCATCTGATCTTTCCGCTAAATAAGAGATGGTCACTTATCCCCACGACTCCCGTATCCTGCTGGATTTCTATTGCTAAAAGAGAAACTGACCACACGGGAAAAGGTAGAGGTTTCAGGCAGGGCAGTTCCGAGTGTTTACAGGCAGGACTGACTTACTCAGCAAATCCTGCTCGGAGGAGCTGCAGCCAATGAAGAGCCTATATCCTGGCTTGCTTGGGGGCTTCTGAGTTTGAGCTGCATGCAGAAATGTAAGGCAGTGCTTCCTGGCGCTGATGGCAAAATGGGACCCAGCTCCAGTTCTTCCTCAGGCTCCCCAGCTTTGCAGACCTGGGAGAGAGCCGACACAACACACATACCGGTGATGTAGCCAGCTTTAAAGGCCGGGGGAATCCTTATGGATTCAGGAGACTGGTTTGTTATTTAGATTTTTATTTTTTTTATTTTTTTCTGTTTTGGAAGATGAAATGCTTCTCTCGTTACCTGCCTTACATCTTCAGACCTCCGAATACCATCCTCTCTTCCAGCTGCCACACGGAAGGTACAGACCAGAGAGGGAGAGTCTGGGTGGGTGGGGAAAAGTGGGCTGCTGTATGACTTCCCACAGGCTCTGCTGATACTGTTTTCTGTAGCTACTGGATGCTGTCGTTCCTGGCAAAAGCTGGGATCTGACAGCTTAGATCTGCTTCTAGAGTCGCTCTGTCTTCTTACAAGGAAAGGGAAGTATTTTCTGAAAAGCAGAATAACGTTGCAAAGATGATCTCAAAGCTGATACAGCTGATGTGAAAAAATTCACAAATATTTTGCCAATTTCCCTTGTTCTACTTAACATGCAAACAAGTAATTGGAACTAATGTTAAGGGGAAAAAAATTGCTGTAGTTGCTGTCACATACGTTTATCCAGGCTCTCTGTTTTTGTCACTGTCTGTTTAATAACTTGGTGCCTGCCCAAGAAAGCAATTAGCAAAATAGAATTCGCTCACTCCGCGGTGGTGGAGTGCCGATCATTGGACAGGTTTGCTCCGAGGTTGTACTTGGGTTGCAGGGCAGGAGGAGCAGAACTGACTCTCAGCACTTACAGGCAATGTGGTTTGTGGGGGTCCAGAGTTAGGGCCTTAACACGGGGCTGAACTGAGCCTGGTGCACACAGTCCCCAGTACCTGGTCCTGCTGCCTTCTAACCTAGCTTGGTATGCATACATGCGTGTGTGTACTCCGTGTGAGCGTGTGTGCCTTGTAAACATTCCGGCCACTGCAGCTTTCAACATTTCTAGAGTCATGAGCTGCCCCTGCATCTTCTGGATGTGATTTGCCTGTTTCTTTAGATCTGACACATCCTTGGGAAAAGAGCAGTTACAAGATACGCAACTGGCGGGCCCGTTTTTTAGCCTTCGGGGTTGTCCTACAAGAGGTACTGGATTAAAGAGGACCAAGGATGCTGAGGGGCTGCCACACCACCCCAGGTCAAACCACGCTCCCCTGGAACTGAACTTGTGTTTCTTGTCCACAGGGTGGGAGCCTGGGAGTGGGGGCTGTGTATATAAAACGAGAGAAACAGTTGTCATAACATAAGGTGATTTTCAATCAGTACCCCCAGGAAAAGGGAGTAGACATTTGGGATCAACCTTGAATTGAGGCTGAGGATGGTACTTTTCATAAACATGGATATTTCATAGGTTTTTTTTTTAATCGGATATTTTCCTTAAAAATTTTATCAGTGGCTAAAGGGGATGACCCATTGAGAGATCTTTCTTCCCCCGTAGAGAGGAACTTAGTGAGTCTCTATACATATTGGGGAGGGGGGAGTGGGGAGGGGGGCAGGAGTAGAAATCTCCAGGGGAACTTTCCAAATACGAAAGATCTAAATTCATATAGGAAGCTGCCTAGATAACTACTCTGCTATTTCTGATTGGTCCCCTGTCCTCTCCTCCCAGTTGAGACTTTGAGAACCCGGACATTTGGTCTACTCAGTTGCTATTTTGTATATTAATCAAACTAAAGATTTTCCCTCATAGAGACAAAAACGGCCCAACAAGAACTTTCTTGAGCTGTTTTTCAATCAAATTTAACTGATTTATTCCATCAAAATGAAACTTCCAGTTTATCCATGCCAAAACAAACAACCTGTGATTCATCAACCATCCCCAGCTTCAGGAGTGGGGGTGAAGAGACAGAGACATGTCTTTAAGTTTGTTGCAAACCCAGTGAAGGCCACAGGCAAGGTTAGCAACACCTGTCAATCACTGACTTCGTGGGGGAGGTGCCAGGGAGCAGTAGAAAGGCATGAGTTAAATACCAAGAAATGAGGGCCAAGTCACTTAATGGCTTTATGTCCAATTCCAATTTTATCTATAGAATGAAAATAAAAAAAAACTGACTCTCAGGATGTTAAGAATTATATGTGATAATTAAAACCCTCCCCAAAGCTTGGTATATGATAGAGGCTATTTATTTTTGAGTCCTGTGTCCCACGCACTTTCTTAGATATTCGTTTTCTTTGTTTATTACACTCTCTTTAGCAGTGCGTCATCTCCTCAAACACATCACACTGTCACTAGAAACTAGCTACACTTATTTAGAGTTTGAGGAGGAAAATATGTCAGAACGAATCCGACTTTGCATTTTTCTTTTGACGTGATTAGCATCGTGTCACCCTGTAGTCTATCTTGGAAAAGTTATGGCTGCGAACTTCATATTTTATTTGATTGAAAAAGTGGAGAGTGAATAATTTGTGTATATCCCTGAGAAAATCAAATAAGTACAAATGACTCAAACAATCCCCTTAAAAGTAAATTCTGCAACAACTGTAAGAGCTTCGACCGCTTCCTGGGCTTTTCAGGGGGTGGGACCCTCTTCCTTAAAAGACTTGGGTTGTCCTCTCAGCTTTGTCTTGACGTTGCTTTTTCTCCAGTACAGGAAGATCCCAGGCTTTGAATTCTAGCCGTGCCAGCTGCCAGCTGGGTGATGTTTGGCAGTACTTAACTTCCCTGTGCCTTGGCTCCCTCACATGCAAAACATGGGTACTGATGCTCCGTTGGGTAGTTGCAAAGGAATACGCTCAGAATGCCTTGCACAGGGTGATGGAGGCGGTGAGGGTAATGATCATAATAATCAGCCCCCACTTGTACTGCACTCACTATGTGTAAGACATTACTCAGCACATTACATATAGTGGCCCATTTGTACATTGTACTGCACTCACTATGTGTAAGACATTACTCAGCACATTACATATAGTGGCCCATTTGTACATTGTACTGCACTCACTATGTGTAAGACATTACTCAGCACATTACATATAGTGGCCCATTTGTA
>VMDR010013403.1:0-24646 GCA_007922815.1 Macrotus californicus | reverse complement strand
AGACTGATCCCAAAATATATATTTTTAAAATTATATTTAGGAATAAAATAATATGTTAGCTATTACAATAGCTATTGGAGAAGAAATTGCAATTTTCTAATAGAACAGTAAGTATTCAAACATGAACTATAGAAATTATGATGAAATAAAGTGATTTGCTGGATGTTTCTTTCCTTTGTCCTAAAATCCTACCATTTAGATTATCTGGAAATTTTACTTTTTCTAGAAATTAACAACATTCAGTGCAGATCAAGGGTTGTGTGCTATTTGCAACAATCGCACACATTCAGTTCCATGTAAGTTAGATTATGTAAGCCACCTAAGGCACAGAGCAGCAAAATTTGATGTTGAGAGGGGATAGGGGAAAGATAAAAACAGCACGAAATCCTCAGGCAATACTGAATCATGATTAGCTTTAGTGGGCCACCAATCTAGACAGTGGTTCTCAAAGGGTGCGGGGGTAAGAGGATCCACTTCTCCTGGGAGCTTACTGCTCTGGGGGCATTTTTGGTTAATCCAGTGTGTGTGTGTGTGTGTGTGTGTGTGTGTGGCATTTTTGGTTAATCCAGTGTGTGTGTGTGTGTGTGTGTGTGTGTGTGTGTGGCAAAGTACTACTAGTACTTAGTGGGTAAGACCAGGGATGCCAAGTCCGGACACTGCCAAAAACTGAAGAATTCTCTTACCCTAATTGTGAAGAGAACCAGTTTAAAAACACTAGACTGTATTCTAATTTACTGCCCCGCCCCAGGTTTTCCATAATTTTAAGCCCTGGTAATCATTCTACAGCTGTTGTAATTGTTAATTTTGTGTCAATTTGACCGGGCTAAGGAATGCCCAGAGAGCTGGTAAAACATTACTTTGGGGTGTGTCTGTGAAGGTGCTGGCCCAGACTAGCGTTTGATCAGGAGACTAGTGAAGACCAACTGCCCTCACCATGTGGGTGGGCCTGATCCAACCCACTGAGGGCTTGTCTAGGACAAAACAGTGGAGGCAAGGAATGTGCTCTCAGCTTAAGCTGAGATGCCCATGTTCTCCTGTTCTCTGGCATCAGTGCTCCTGGTCCTCAGGCCTTTCAGCTCTGAATCCTACTACCAGCTGCTTCTCTGGCTTGTACACAGCGGATTGTAGGACTTCTCACAATCTCTCAGTCTCCACAATCGCTCAGATCAATCAATTCCCATTATCTAGCTACCTAGCTAGATATCTTATTGGTTCTGTCTCCTGGAAAACCTTTATACTCTTTTCATGGAAGATCAATCTTGGATCAAAAAAAATCATTAATACAGAATGTAAAACAGAAGATACTAACAGTCTCAAAATTATTTAAATAGTTTCATTATTTTCTATAACTAGAAGGTTTAGCCAATGAGCCAATCAATCTTACCCTCTTATATGCAAGAATCCTCTCTCTTTCTCAAATGGTAAGGGTAAATAAATTTTTAGAAATGTTTTGATCAGGCCACTGAGTAAAAGAAAGTGTTAGAATATATAAAACTTGAACTTCACAGTTGTTTTAACAAAAGCAGAAGTCTCTAGATAGTCAAAGAAACAGATCAACTTGAAACGCCTTGTGTGATTTTGTTTGTTCATTCATTCAAGCACAGTTATGAGACACCTTCTAGGTTTTAGGCACATTGCAGCATACCAAAATGAGTCAGTAAAAAAACTCAGTTTCATAGAGCTTTACATCTAAGAAGGGTGCTAAGACATTCAACTTCAGTATAAAGCAGAAGATTAAAACTTCCACTAAAGGTGAATGATTAAAGGCAATAGGAAATTCAGAAAATGGACATTCATTTTCAGTTCAAGGATATGAAAAGGCTCACAGGTAAGATGTCACCTAAAAACAAATTGTTTTGGCTCTTCCTTCCCTGCCACTCTGAGTATGGCATGTGGCAACAGGTGGCTTGTAATGGATTTAGTATGCATAGCAGGTAATATTTAATGGTAAAATTTCTACAGTCAATTCATTACAATACCTTACAGAATCATTTTCCCCAAATGCAGTCTTCAAATAAATCATCGTGAAGATACAAATGACAACTTTTTGCTTTTCCCACTCAGGAGAGCTCTTCTAACATCAGAAAACAGTGTCATAACCTCGAGTTTAGGATATATGTGTAATATTTCTCATGTGAACACATACCGCATAGAATAGCATCCTGCTATCTACAATTTTAAGCAGCAATGTGTTTGATACTTAACATGACAAAATAGGGTAAAGAAAAGAATAAATTTGTTGGAAAGAGTTTATCTTTAATTTATTGGGTGCATAGAGTTTTAGAAAGCAAAATAATATAGCCTCCCCATGGAAACATTTCATTTACCGAACAGCTTGAAATCTTCACTGAGAATTACCTTGTATATGAAGCTGCCCCAGGCCTTTTTGAATTTGTTTATTGCATTCAAGGGAAATATAAGCCTAACTGTCAGAGACACCAGGGCCCCTTAATCATCCAGGTCTGAGCTGCATGCACATAGCACAAGAGCAGGACATCCACACACACACACAAATTGCCACACAGCTTCATGTTCAGGTGAAGAAGCCATCCAGTGATTTTCATCCCTCCACCCATATTCCCCTCCAAAATACACACAGGTTGTTGTGTTTTTTTTTCTCCACTCTTGTTTCTCCTTTCCTTTTGGCTTTTCAGGGGATTTAAACTATTTTCTGTTCTGTTTGATGACACCTTGTCATTTAGATGCATTCTGTTCAGTTCTGAAGTTCATTAAATTCAGATAACACATCATTCTTGCAAGGTGACTGATGTTTATTAATGTAACATGTGAAATGGCTAATTCAGCAGGGGATTTGAGCCTTTCTTTGCATCACTCAGACACCTAGAATAATGCATTGTGTCTGGAATTCATCAGGGGATTATAATATTATTTACATATTTAAAGAATTCTTGAAAGTCACATGCCTTTGAGAAATTCAGGAATGTGTGCCTTGGGCAAAAATAAATCAGATATAGGCAACATGCTGACTCACACATCCCTAAATAGCTTTGTTTTTTGTGCCTGCATTGTGGGGGATGGAGGAGAAAAGGGACAGGGGAGAGGCAATAAGGAGCTCTTTATGTGATTAAGCTTTGGGTTCTTAACAGCTTTATTAACAGCTACACTAATATTAATCTTTAAATTTAAGTAAGTGCAATTTCCAAAGGTTTTCTTCCCTTATTTGTTATCTCATTAAGTTGGAGTTTTCCACTATGCTTTTCTGAAGAATGAAAACAAAACATGAATAAAACAAATGTTAATTGATCCATCAGCCTCAGTCACTTACACAGTGTCATCAGCAAGAAGGACTTCCAAGTGCACGTGGTAAAAGAACGAAACTCCTAGAAATGCATATGGTACCACCACCCACAGGGCTCCCACAACTCTTTCTATCTTTTGTACCAGTTGAGCCCATTGAGACAAAGATGCTGACAGGGAACCTAGTGGTGCCATAACACTTCATAATAAAAGAGGCTGGCCAGTTTAACGCAAGAAACACTGTTTAAATGACTACTACCTACTGGGCACTCTTAGATGCTATGAGATAAATCCCTTCTTCTTAGGGAGTTCATACTTTAGGAAGAAATAAACAGTAGAGCCACATCCGCATAACCGACAAAAATTATTTCAATATTGTTACTGTTTCAGATGGAGTAGAAGACTGGATTGAGCCAATGGCTCTTCCTTCTTTTCCTTTTCCTCCCCGCCCCCCTCCAGCAACACTGAGAGTGATGTCAAAATGTCAGCAAGCGAACACAAGCACATTGCAACATAGTGAAAAGTTTTACTTAAGAGTTAATAAAAAGATTAAGCATTCACTGAGCATCAGAATATTCTTCTATCTCCCAAGTCTGTCTTCTATTACTTGAAAGCAAAAAAGTTACTGTAGTGTTCCCTAAGCAGAACCAGCCGCTATCCCAAGTTCATCTTTTAAGCCTATTGCAAGATATGCTATATGTGAAGGAGGGTATATCGGAGCAAATACAGTTGGTCAAAAACATGTCTTTGTCAAGAGAATGAGAAGACAAGCCACAAATGGAAATAAAATATTTGCAAAAGATACATCTACACAGGACCATTATCCAAAACATACAAAGAACTCAGAAAATTAGAAAATGAACAACTTGATTAAATAATGGGAAAAGATCAGAACAGACAGACACCTCACCAAAGAAGACAGATAGATGGCAAATAGGCATATGAAAAGATGATAAACATCTAAGGTTATTAGGGAAATACAAATTAAAATAACAAGGAGATACACTATCAGAATGGCCCAAATCCAAAACACTGATGACCCAAGTGCTGGCAAGGATGTGGAGCAACAGGAACTTTCACAGGAACACACACACAAACCCTTTGGGGATCTACTTCATGCTGAGAAGAAGCAATCCTGTAATGCTTACTATTGGAGTCTAAAATAATTGATAGAAAGAGGGATTTAAGACAGAAACAATGAATTTGACACGCAGTTCAAATCTTTACTAGCTGTTGAGCAACTGCTCTATCTACACATCTGCAAAATGGAAACAGATACCTACCCATGGAGAGCTTTGCGAGCATGAGGATGAGACAATGGACATGCAAATGCTCCACACGCTGGGAAGCATGCATACAGTACTGAGTGGTTTTGCTTTTGGGTGGCGGAAGTAGCCTCCTTGCAGCATCGGCTATTAAGAACTGCTGTTGGCACCTGCACACAGAACACAAGTGTCACACTGCTGTGTTCACTGTGGGGCACTAAAGTTACAGTAGTGCTGACAGCCTTGTGACTGTTGGTCTTGGAAGAATTGTCACACATCCCGAGGACAGTTGGGACTATAACAGGAAACGCATGCACACAAAGGCAAAAACCACAAGTTGTGCCATTCCAAACTTCCGTCTATTCTCACATCTTTATGCCTTCAGAGGCCTAACCAGTGCCGTCCAGAATGAACTAATTGCTGTTCCATGTAAAGTGAAAACACTTCCCTAAGAGATGAAGAATGAGGGGGGCGGATGACAAACAATAGGATTTTTGGATTGAAGTTTCAATAGATGATAAAATCCTTGCCAGCTCTCAAGTTGTGTGTCATGTGAGTGTGAGTGTCAGTGTGTGGTGGGCATGTGTGTAGGATCCAATCCATAAGCAGAACCATAACATACACTTAAAACTGAATAGATGAATCAGATATTTAGCTCTGCAATGGGTCCCACGTAAGAACCTGAGGGTGAGAACCACTGCCAAGCAGTGAGAGGGAGCAAGGGTCTGGAGTCGTCCTCAGGGAGGGAGGAGCAAGACTGGCCTATACTTTTAGGCTCCAGTGGGGCCTAAACTGAAGCTCCCAACTACCTGCCAGTCTGCCAGACTCTTACTGAGTGTAAATCAATCTCTGCAAAACAGCAAGGAAAACATTTGTTGCATGAATGAATAAACCAACAACAACAAAAGAATATATTAAAGGCCACCTCAGTGTCCCTCCTTAATGACCTGTGAGCTACCGAGATAACTAAATACACTAGCTCACTTGGCTGTTACACAAAAGTGATTCCAGGACAAGGATTCCTAACCCTATTTTACAGATGTGAAACGGAGGCATTGAGAGCAGGTGCAGCAAGGCAGAAGGTGACAACAGCCCTGGTAGAGAGCAGCTGAGTCCAGGTCTCCGGACTTTGATATAACATTTTGTCCACAGTCTCATTTTGCAGGCACTTCTTTACAACAGTCAATTAGCCAGAGAAATAAATCAAAATAACCAAACTAGTGCTGAAGGAAAGTTATCCCTGATAACTAGTAGGTTGTTTTATATCACAAAAATCCATGAAGGTACATTATTACATTTATTAAGCATCTAAACTATATTTGTTAACAAAGTTGAGATGTGGATAGGCCATCATTAGTTATGTAGTCACTGAGAGTACCTTGTAGGTCCTGAAAGGACAACAATGCCCAAGTCATTCTATCATTGTGCCTATAAATCCAATTTTGCAACTTGCAAGCCTAAGTGTTGTGTGGAAATGGGGCTCTAAAGAATCTTCGAGTGAGCCCTGGCTCAAAGGCAACCACAATCACCCTGAAAGAGCAGGGCAGCAGACCAGCAATGAAAGCAGTGGCAAGAAAGGACCCGACATGCAGTTTCCTGATTTTGGAGAGAGAAGGGCTAATGCCCCCCCCCCCAGGAGGAGGCTCTAAAAAGTCAAACACACACGTGAATGGTGAATCCATACATTTGTATTGTTCATCCACGAACAATATCTAAAATTCATAGATCCACACACAGAAAACATGACCTTTTTTTTTTTTTTTAAATATGGGGCAATGCAAATGCCAGAGAGAAGCATCTGAGAGTGTCTTTTGTGCAGTAGGCTTGGGAGAGTCAGAGGGGTGGGGCAGAGAAGGGATATTGTTTGCTCTACATTTGTTAGTCCTATTAGATTTGTTAAGCTAAGGGTATGTGCTACTTAAATTAAAAAAAAAAAAACTTGAGAAATATGGAACATTTATCACATGTTTGAAGGACAAGAACATTGGCTCCTTATTCATTATCATTGTCTCTGTTCTGATTAATAAACAAATATACCAGACAACACCAAGGAAGTCAAGTACAGCAGGACTTAGCAGAGGTATTAAGACTGCACTCATGGAAGCGGAAGCATTATATATTTTATATGCTACTGGTCCCTGTTCACTCATAGAGCTACAGGGGAGGTTCAGTAATGTGCTGTGACTATGCAGAGTGCAGAGGAAGAAATTTTTTTCCATCTGGAGGAAGCTTTGATGGTGTCATGGAGGTGGAATCTTTGAGTTTGGCTATCCTAGATTTTAAAAAAGAGCCTTCTTCACAGAGCATCAATTCGATTAAAAGTAGAGGAATGAATGACAGGGGTTGTAGGCACAGGGTCCCACTCTTTGGTCTGGGTACACTGTGGGGACTGTGAAGGAATACAGGAAGAAGACTGGACAGGTCATAAAAAAATAAAAAAGAAGTACACAGATATCAGTTGTACAGACTCGATTCCATAGTAGTAGAAAGCTGTTTGAAGCTAAATTAATGATAGCAAAGTGACTAAAGTAAATTAAAAGTATATGAAATGTAAGGAAAGCAGTAATGTAGTGATCATTGAAGAGGGCCAGGTATAGCAAATAATATGAGGGCAAAAAGGTTGTGAGGAGAGTCACACAATTTTTTTGCTTTCTTACATAGTTTCTTTCCCAAATCAAAGTAAATAACTATCATGAGTGTCTCGTATCCTCTGTTTCGAGGTATACGTGTACATTCCTTGAGAGCTTTGAGAAACTAATACATCGCTGCAGTATTAAGAAGAATGTGCACGCTGGAGAGGAAAGAGCAAATAACTGAATTCAGATATGATATCCTAGAACAACTTAAACCCCTCACACTATTAGACAGTTAATAAAATACCTAAAAACTTGCAAACTATCCCACGGAAATGGGCCAACGTGGACTCTGTTTGGAAAGCCCTGTGAGAAAGTAGGGATCTGGTATTACCTTCAAAGGATGTAACAGAATCTCTTTTTCAAGAGCTCAATAATTGAATGGGTGGTTAGTTAGAAGCAGGATCATGTTGTAGTAAGAACAAATGATATAATATTGGAAAACCTAGGCTTGAATTCTCACTTCATATGTTACTGCTCCTGTGATCTTGAGCAAGTCTCTTCTCTAATCCTCAGTTTCCTCACCTATTCCAAGGGCTGTAGCAACCCCCCCAGTGACATACTTCCAGCGGATGTACAATGCCAGTGTGAGTTATAATTCACTGCTGTTTCAAGCGGAGAACTTTCATGGAAGCTTCATTCCAAACGGAGAACATGAGCTTCATTTGCTCAGTATCACAATGTTAACCAGTGAGCAACCCCTCCAGATTTAACTGCTAGAAATAGTTTACCTGTCAGTAGGACATGGTCTGATGTCATCTGGTCTAATTTGGCAAAAACAGAAGCTTAGCCACAGCTCTTGGCAGGTGAGCAAAAAGATTGCAACTGTTTTTTTCCAACACTTTGTTTTTAAATGTAATTGTTTGTTTGCTTTTTTTTATTTGAGTCTACACAATCTGTTCTTTGATTTGGGATCTTAAACAGTTTGCTATTGCTTCATGGCTTTGAAGATCAGCTTTAAGAAATGAAACCAACGAGCTGTCACAGAGTGTGAGCGTGAAAGCAGCTGAGATTTGCCGACATTGCCAGTGGAAGGAGCGCTCAGGTTTGTCTTCAGGGCCCTCACCTAGGCCTGGCAGCGCCCGAGTACTCCTTGGCATGGGCCCTCTTCCTAAAACCAAAGTGTTTTCTGAATGTGAGATTGTCACTGCTTACTATTTGGACAAGGAAATAGCAACATCGCAGTTTGATGTTTTCCAAAGTCTCAGTTTAAAGCTGCATAGAGTAGGTATTGCCTGAAAAGTTCAGAACAATGTCAGCATCATCTAATTATCATCAACTGGCAGATGGACCAATTCTCTCTAATCTCTAGTAGGCATGTTTCTCTGTTCTTGGAGAAGAACTCATTTGAAATATTAGAATTTTAGAATCTTCAGGTTGGGAACAACCTCCCTGGTGACCCTACTGAGCTCTGCTTCATTTGATGGCTGAACGCCCTTGCAATCTTCCAGAGTTTCTGGGGATGGCTATCTCACTACTTTCTAAAGAAATGGAGTCTCCTTTCAGGTAGCTGTATTTTGGTTCTGTTGTCATTGAGCAAATTTACATTTCTTCATGCACCTTCCACCCATCACTATTATATTACGACATTTATTAAGTGATTTCCCTAATTCTGTCTGCAACTTTGTCTTGTTTAATTCTAATACCCACCTTAAGCTTTATTTCTTCCTTAGAACTCAGCAAGACTATTTTGCCCTTTCTGATGTCTCCTCCCTCTTCCTGAACCTCTTAGCGCTGACTACCAAACTCTGGGATTTGCTTCTACGTGCTTCTGGGGACTAAACCCTCTCTTCTGCGTACCTCATTACCTTGTAGTTGAGAGAGAAATGGGGGTATATTTTGGACCCACACTGATATTGGATGACTGGACTGTGCAGATGTGTTAATTAAGACTATAGAAATATTACATCAGATCCTCTACTACAAAACAAAACAAAATAAAACATGAGCCTAAGAAAAGTTCATTTTGCACCTTCTGTTTATAGTTAGCTTCCCAATGGTATACTTATCTTCCCCCAATTAATAACTACCATTTTATTTTAGACATGTATATGTTCTCCATAAAATTTCTTGCCCACCCCACTCCAGGGGAATTTTCTCCTTCAGGGTGTGGCCCGACTCCATGAAACCCTTGGATTGAAACTCTTCTGTGGTTCTGTTCTATGAGTACCATTAAGATTGTTTCCTTGTTGCTGGTGTAACCGAGTGGAACCTATCTTCCTACTTCCTGGCTGACTACAGGTACAGCAGGTTGAAGTGGTCTGGAGTGGTCCTTGTGCTTGCAAGTCCAGAATCTCCTATCCTCAACTGCTTACTGAGAAAGGCCTGGCTGAGCTATTAGAGACCACGCGGAAACTCAGCAGGACGAAGAAATATTGATGGACTACAGCATTTTGCTGAGTGCGGTGCTTAAGCATACAGTTATTTGCGGAAAATTATGGAAAATTGCTCCATTTAGTTTTGTCATTGATTTGTGGAAATGTGGAGTTTGTGTGTGCATGTGTATATATACACACAATTCAGAAAGACTTGACTGTCTTCATTTTAAGGGTGTTATTGATTTTCATCCTAACATATGGAGGAATCTTGAAGTAAAATGTGGCTCCATTAATAAAACGCACCATTTTTAAGGCGTACTAACAAGCACAAACAGACAAAATCTCCAGAATGTCTTACCTCCTTGTTTCCCTGCATTATTTCCTCCATCAGGAATGTCACACTCCTGACACTCCCAATCTCAGGTGACAAGACCCGATTAACCACCTTTCTCCTGAACCTTCTCTCAACTACCCAAGGTCATTGTTCCTCACAGCACTTAATACACTCTGCTTTTTATGCTCATTAGTGTATTGGTGCAAATCAGTTGGATTTATTTTCACATAAGCCATAATACTTTTACTTGTTCCAGTAAGGGAGGTTCACCAGAAACACTTTCATGACTTTTATTTCCAAAATATAAAATCGAGGTCATGACATGTCACAAAGTAAGCAGTGGGGATACCATCACTGAGTCTGAGATCTCAAAGGACAGGGGACGTTGGTGTGGTAATCTCTCACCCCACTCTACACCAAGCAGTGGTTACAACAGTGGCAAATCACTAACTGAGCTCAGTTCACGTTTGAGAAGAGGTGTGATAGGACGACCAGTTACAGATTTGTGAGTTTTATATCTAGACTCATAAGCAGATGCCGTCCATCCTGACTCTCATTTCATACATAATAAAGAAATAGACAAGGACAAAATGCAAAGAAGCAAAAACCAATGAGGAAAAAAAAGTACTTCATAAACCAAATGACTGGGGATAATATACATAACCCTGACTAGTTATACTGGGGCAGAAGCATTAGAAATGCCATGAATGCAAATTCAAAAGTGTGGTTCATTGCCCCAGCTGGTGTGGCTCAGTGGATTGAGTGCCAGTTTGATTCCCAGTCGGGACACATGCCTGGGCTGCAGTCCAGGTCCTTGGTAGGGGGCATGCAGCTCCTTCAGGTTGGGCCATCTCTTATAGAGGAGTTCTTTCATTCCAACAGTTTCTTTGTAACTCATCTGTTTGAAATACAGGAATTCATCCTCTCATAGAAACAGTGTTATAATTAAATATTAGGTTCCAAGTCTAATCCAAAAATTCTATTAAACCCATGATTATGTTAACCATATTTTCTGAACCCAAAATGGAGACAAGGTTTGAAAAGTTCAAGAACAAAAGAAAAATAATGATGATGATAATAACAATAATTAAAATTTACACTGTAAGGAACTATTCTAAAAACTTAACATATGCTCATTTAATCCTTAACACATCCCAATACAGAGGGTTCAAGTCTAGAGATGTTAGGAGAGGTGCTCAAGGTCCAGGGCTCTTAAGTTGAAGAGCAAGACTGGAATACTGATGGTCTAATCCCAGACCCCGTGCTCTATGCTCTATTACTTCTGGCTAAGAAAAAAAAAAAAAGCACTGAGAGCTCCAACTTATTTTTTCAAGACCATTCTTGTTGGGGTAAGAATTGGCAGAAGAACCCGTTCCTCCTCTAGCCACAGAGGGGCAAGTGGGGAAACAGATATTTCCAACACACATTTCCAGCACAACGTTAGAGGTTTCCATGGCCTAGGGCAGAGAGCTAAGGAGAATGCAGAAGTTTTGAGGGGTGAAGAGCTCAACTATTTGGAGCTAGAAATCTGGAGAGAAGATTGAGAACATAAATGTAGAAGAGGCCTCTGGAATTGTACTTGGTAGGGTGAATGAGCATAAGGAAGCAGGCCTACAGTTGCCAGTATTGTGAATAATGAGACTTGGTGAAAGGCAGGACTTGAGACCCTTCCCTCTTCTCACATGTATTCTCCCTCTGTCCACAACTCTGTTAATGAAGGGGGAGACTGTGAGGAGGGCCACAACTGCTATAGACGGTCTATGAGATGACATCCACAACAGGAAAAGAGGGGTGGGAAAGAAAGTAGAGCAATTTCCAAGGAAAGGTGAGAGTAAAAGAGTCCTATGACAACCTAATGAGGGCACCCATATGTTTGCAAGATGGAAGCATACGGAACCCAGACCACTATTATTTCAACTGGCAGCAGCACATGTGAGGTCAGGTGAGAAAAACATTTCCCGGCAATGTCTGAAGCAAAGCAGGTTACTCTAGTGCAAGAAGAGTAAAAGGCGTTTTTCTCTTGTATTTCAGGCTAATTACAAGTTCCAGGGAATATTTGTAGACTTAAGCCAGGGAGGTTTGACTCAGGGAGACAGTCTTGTGTCTTTGGAGTGAAAAAAAAATAAAGGGTCAAATGAGTTTTATTGTTTATTGCAATGGAACATTTAGCAACTAACTTAACTGGCCTTGGTTCTTAAGAAAATGTAGAAAATTATTATAACCAACCTCCACTGTAAAGACCAAAGAGATTATGGATGAGATAGTATTCCATAAACTGCTGTCTTATTAACATACCAAATATTTCAAGGTAAAGTTGAAGCTTGTAGAAGTAAAACATTTGTTTCTGCCTTTGCTCATCTATCGAAGCTCATCCTTCCAGACATAGGTCAAATGTCAACAAGCCTGTGATATCTCTCCCAGGATCCCGAGAAGACGGGCGACTCCTCTTCCACGCCTCCTCTCTGCATCTGAAGTCTGTCTGCTGTGCAGCTTGTAGCACTAGGGGGAGTGTTTGCTGGTTTGCATGGCCATCTCCACTAACAGACTGAAAGCTCAGATTGTGTTGTATTTGCCTGAATACCCAGTATCTGGCAGAAATTCTTGAAACATACAGTATCCTCCAAATAAGTTGGCTGAAGAATAGTGGGTAGTATGTCCTATAGATTTCTTGTCCATCATCTCTTAACTCATGGGGTTTTTTTCTCTGTTTTTAATTGTTCTGAGTTTTATTGATAGACTTTCAGAATAAAATGTTCTATAACTGAAAAATATGATTAGGGATATGAGAGGTTTCTTTTCTTTGTTTTCTTTCAGAGATGCACAAGTTTTCTTAGATTGGCAAACTTCTTCTGTAAAGAGCCAAACGGCCAAATAGTGAATATTGTAGGGTTCCTGAGCCATTTGATCTTTGCTGCAGCTACTCAACTCCGCCGTGCATAGAGAAATCAACTAAAGACAACACATACACAAGCATGATGAATTCTGATAGACTTTATTTACAAACACAGGTAGAAGACTGGGTTTGGTCCATGGACCATAGTTTGCTGACCCCTGTCCTTAATACATAACTCAAATCCCCCTTTCTCCTAAGTTCCAAGTCACTTACACAGTGTGAAATGCTACGCATCAAATGCCCTATTGCTCTCAAGGACAATTCTATGTTACAACCAAATGATTAATACTTGGTTAATCAAGTGAAATGCTTGTGCTTCTGCTGTTTACTCTCTCACCTTCTTGAAGCATCTGGTATATATCCATTGAAATTCAACCACAAGGACAGAAGATAATAGGAAAGACAAACAGTGGAGCCAATGCATACACCTCTTGACTATGATGGGCAGAAGCAGAGGTCCAATCGCCATAAGAAGCATGAAGGTTAGAAACAATGTCTATCAGAAGATCACATGCCCTCACTTTATGCTAGTACAGTATCTGAATGCAGTGAGTGTGCCGTAAACTCATGGAATAGAGGAGATGATGAGAAAACACGATGCTAACTCATAGGCATCGTTCTCGGCAGGGACGGTTTATGATTATAGTGAAACCACCTCCAAGAAGCACTCCATGCCTTATTCTTTAACTCTTTTATGGATCTATAACATTTCTCAGTTGTTTTTCTTTCCTCACTAAATTACGTATTACTGTCTAACTAAACTCTGACTCTTCTTTAAGATATAGCAAAACATCTATCATATAGATGCAATGAAATTTTGTAGAATGGATGGATGGATGGATGTAAAAGTAGCAGTCAGACTGTGTTACTAAGTGAGGAATCTTTCCTAATCTGAAACATACCATTAGATGGGAACTTGATAGATGGATTGATAGATAGATAGATAGATAGATAGATAGATAGATAAGGAGATATAAAATGTCAATAGAAATTCAGAATTGGGACAAGATGGAAGCCAAATTAATAGTTATTACCTGTGGCTGAGGCAAATTCCTTCAGGAAAAATTCATCAAAGCCTCCCACGGGGTTCCTTGATAACCTAGATCATTACACTTAGTTTACAAACTTGAAAATAGCTCTTTATATATCTATCTCCATTCCTCGATCAAGAGCCCCTTGAGGACAGGAATCATAGTTAACTCAGAAATCAGTTAATTTATCTCTCTATCTCTCTCCGTCTCAGACCCCACTCATTGCAAGGCCTTACACAGTGAAGGCCTTCATAGTATTTGAGGACTAAAAGATTTTGGATGCCTGCCAGAGGACTGTAGGAATTTTGCTATCACCTCAGTTAATAAGATGATCTTTAACTAGCTCACAATTCCACCTGTGGATATCGTTTCTGACGGCGACTAGACTTCGCTGCAAGAGCTCTGCCTTCTCTTAGTCAAGGCCAGTTTCCTTTAGGGGGACTGAGATGAGGGCTGGTTTGGTTGTAACTGCTGAAACTAGAAAATGAAATCAAAGTGCCTCAATTGTCACCTAAAACCTGGAGATCACTTTGGCAAATAGCCCTATACCTGCCTGCAAGGGTAATTTTTTTTGCACAAGCAGTTACAATGTAACAATAATCTGAGTTAAGCATCATCTTTTACCTATAAATGGTACTACCAGAGAGAGCAGGATGCAACTGGACTTTGAGAAATGTAAAACTCATTAGCTTCTGTCATTTTTTTCTTTTACATTTGAAATAGTCTTTGTTGAATTTACTTAAACTATGGAATAGCCTCAGTACAAATAAAACATCCCTGCTATTAAGCTGAAAATGACAATGGCGATAGCACTCTGACAATGTAACAGAAAGATAAAGACATTTTGCAGCAAACATTTCATATGCCTGAACTAGAATCAAGCCAATACTCTTTTTCCATATGGAGGCATTTTAGAAAAGAGGAAAGACCTTTTCGGAGAGAAAGAAAACATAATTTTTGACCTGTGCATCTTAGCTTGGTTACAAGAGCTAAGAAACCAACACAACCTAGCAACATGCTGGCCCAAACTGGAAAACAATAAAACAGAAAGGGGAGAAGATAAATCTCCAGTGCCAGATCCACCTCAAATGGAAATTTTCTTGGTGCTTGAGCACCAGAATCATCAGTAAATTCTGAAGCAATCTGCCAACCTCAGCATTAGTGGAAACAAATATCCAAATAAGGGTATCATTTATTTAAAATTAGGGTACCATGTAGAAAATTGTTTCAAGAAGCGTGGAGGCTGGAGGGAACCGCGGAAGGAATGGAGGCACGAGAATGAAGCTTTCATTGCAATGCACCCAAGCTGATGCTCTGATGAGAACTAAGGCCTCCAAACAAGCAACTCGTGGCTCCCCCCAACCTTCCATCGTGAGTGTTCGCTATCTGAGAATAAAGGCACCAGAAGCTGCTCATGAGCAGTAGCCAGGATCTAAATTCATATCCTAATTTGGCATTATGTAAACCCCTGTGAGCTCAATGAATTCAAGGCCCTGAGCTCATCATCTATAGAGTGGAAATAAGGCACAGTCCTTTGTGTGTCTATGCCAGCTATGGAAAGAACTCAATGTCCTTTGTGCAGCCTACAAAGTCCATAAAATCACACTAATAGACCATTTTCTCCAAACAATTCTTAGGTAAAATTTAATCTGGTCAACTACATCAAGTGCTTAGCTCAATTACCACTGTAATGCAGAGTGCTAATTTATTAATGGAACATGAAGGCAGTCCAATGAAATTTTTCCTGCTTACATAATACTCTACACTATAGTCTATAAAGGACTTTCTCATTAAATCTCACATTTAAACCTCACAAAGGAAGAGTGAAATAGACAGTCAAACATAACTAGCCCAGATTTCCAAATCAAAACATTGAGGCCCAGTAAGACCAAATGACTTAATAAAGTCCTATCTTCTGACCACAGGTCCTGTGTGCTGGCCACCAAACCATACAGCTTCCTTCACTGGCTCTGCCTGGTCTTTAATTATTAAAAGTAACACGTTTTGAGAAGGGAACACTGTGCCAAGGTAGCCAAGGCTGAGCAGAGGCGGATCAGGTCAGGACAGCAGTGATACACTGGGGAAATGACCGGCAGTGACCCTCTTATTGAATGAATGTGCTTGAGGTAAGCTTGGGTGTTCACGTGGCCTCTCTTAGATGCTTTGTGGACAGAGAGGAGGTGGTGCTTGTTCTGAAGTCCCATAATAACCAGGGCTCATATGAACACATGCTGTGTCTCACACCCACACCCCTTTCATTGTCGCTTAGAGATGGCCAAGAGGAAACAGGCGGGATGGCCCAGAAAGGTTTCTCTTAACCTTGGAAGGGCCTCAGTACCTGCTGTGTCTTCAGGTGTAAACACACTAAATTAAACAAAAACTAAGAGAGGGCAAGAGAAAAGGAGTAAGTGAATCAAGTCCTATCAAGTCCTCTCTTCTGTTTACAGTCCCTCTGGGCAAATATTTTGTTGCTAATGAAAGATCCATTCATGATGCCCTATCTCCCAATTAGGCAGGCACTTCCAATCACGCTCTGCGGCGGTAGCCCCTTAGTGGGATCAGGCCAGGTCTCCTGTTCCAGGCAGCACTGCACACTGGCATCCCAAGATAGGCTGTGTCCCGCACGGTACAGGCCCAGAGCTGTCATGATAGGGCCCGGGGAGGTGACACAGGAAAACCCAGGGTAGAAATGAAATGTTCAAAATAGCAGTCCCAACAGCATATGAGGAGTAAGTGAGAAAAAGGAAATGCATATTGATCTTTCATTATGGACCATGCACTAGGCCACACACTGATTTATTGCCTTGCTTTATAAGAGCCAACACCCTGCTCGGCACATATTATTCACAGTGAGGCTCAGGGAAGGGAAGCAACCTAGCTAGACAGAAGCAACCGGGTAGTGGCAATGAAATTTGCACTGAAGTCACAATGATTCCAAAGACTATGTTTGGTCTTTTTATTGTTCCCTGATGATTTCCTGGGTTTCTGTGTCCACCCCTCAGCACAATGTGATATAAAGAGAATGTGTGTTTGTTCCCAGTTTAGAAACTTTTTGGATCTTTTCTGCCAAATGGGTGCATCTGATGAGATGGTATCTAAGGAGCGTTTCAGATCTGGAAATGCTCCAATTCTGTGGAACTCTAGGGGCTTTCTGCACCTAAATGTAGCAAGATAACAGTGGTTTCAGACTGTGCACACAACACACCAGATTACCCTGAGTAACCCTATTTGGATTCCTTGCCTTTGTGAGCAGCGTTAATTCCATAGGCTTTAGCTGCCTCGTGTGAAAAACAAAGACAATAATAACTCCGCTTTCATTAACTCACACGTTTACAGAAAGGATCAAATGAGTTTTAGTACGTTGTAGACAGAGACTTGTTTTGCAAATAGTATCAGCATTCCTGTTTCTCCAGGGGCTAGCTTGTGGGGTTCCTAATCATTCACTGGTAGCCAGAATTGTGTCAATATGCAGAATGCTGGTATGGTTTGGTCTGAGATATTGTTCTTCCAGGTGACCAACTGAGGCTCTGATGGCCATCCTTGGCCACTCTGGGTAAGTCCCGAAGGAACGTGGAGGGCAGGTTGACCCCAGGACAGCAGGGGTAATGACTGAAGCTGTGACAGCGTGTTTCCCCAGCGTAAGGCCTTCTCATCTTGACAGTGTCATTCCTTTCTGACCACAGCCTCTGACAAAGGGAAAGGATATTTTTTCCACTTCACAGGGGAGAGAAGATATACAGGACCAACATCAGAAGAAACACAGGGAATAATTTAGTTGGACTTTTCTACTTAAATTTAAGAAAACTGAAACCAAAGTTTTGGGAGCTGTGGGCAGAAGGATACGATATAAAGGTAAGTTCAATACTCAACATTTACCTAATGGTGACGAGTTTTATTTTCCCTGAAAAGTTTGTTTAAATCCACATTCGTTCTTCTGGTGTAAATTACTTAATTTTTTTTCCAGGGATGTCCTTTCCTTTTTGGGTTGTTCAAGGAAAGGTATTTGGCATTCGGGGAAAAGTGGACTATACAATCCTCTCAGAGTAAAGGAAGCATACAACAAATTTCTTCTAAATGTACTAACCCTTTACAAATAGTTTGAGCAATATAAGAAAGGCTTAACCTGTTTCTCCAAAGCTACCCTCAATGACAAAGAACCATATGGCAAGACTGAGGTTAGAGAGAAGAGATTCAGGTTGCTACACAGTAGAACCTATCATTGGGCACCTCCCCTAATAAAAAGTGAGTGACAACCTACTCCATGGGTGAGTTCACACTGCAAAGCCAGCATCGGATTTTGAGCCGTACATTTCTTAACAGGGATGAGGGCAATAACCTAAACATAGATGGTCCTCAAAATCATATTAATGAATAATTGTTTAAGGACTAGTGATGGCCACCTAGACGAAGAGGGTATTGAAGGCATCTGCAAGTATGTCTTCAATATACTAACAGAAAGAAAGCCAAGTGCACAGGGATGTCTGTGCCTTTCCTCCTCTGTATTACACACCAAGCCACAGCCATGTAGAAATCAATCTTTAAGACAAATACAAGGCTCAGAAGAACTGGTTGCCTTTTGTTGAGTTAATTAATCTAAGTTATAATTAGTTTTATGCCATCCCTCGGCCAGATGCATGGCATTTCCTCCCTGTTGTTAATCCCTTGAGGTAGAGACACCATAAAGCCACATAACGAGCCCCACACACCACGTCAATATATCCCGGATCCTTAACATTAAAAGGCAACCTCCTAGAGGGAGACCTTAGCAAACACTGCATGAGGGCATTTATTCCATTTCTTATTCTGGCACTGTGTGTGGCTGCAGGAAAGTTGTTGACTACTAAACGTTAACCAAACATCCCATTTTTAGAAGAATATTTAGCTCCATCTTTATAGTGTCTGGACTTGTAACTACCCATTTCTTGAACATTAAGCTGAGCCACACAAGAAAATTACTACAGTGATAGTATTTCCAGGGCACACTGAGTCACTGTCCAACGTCTAAAATGGGAAAGAAGTAACTTGTGAGGATTTTCTGGCACAGGGTATACTCCACTGTTGGTGTTCTGAAGCAAGCCTCAGGGTCTAACATGGGGGAAATGCTCTATTTCCTCCCAAAGTGGGCTGTGTGTGTGTGTGTGTGTGTGTGTGTGTGTATTTTTTTTCAGGCTTGGGAATAAGAACATAAGAGTGGGCTGAGGCTGGGATCACCAATAATTGTCAAGCTCAGCTACTGTAAAAGCAAGGATGCCGTTTCTTCTGGTGGCAATTGGCCACCTTGAAAGAATGAGTGATCAGAGCCACTCCACCCAGCAACCCATCAGGAGAGAGGCCAAGGGCCAAAGACCTCTAGATTCAAATCCCAGGCCACACAGAGAGAAAGGGGTTTCTCTCAGCACAGGCCAAGTGTCACAGCTATTGTGGGGAGTTGTCTGGTCCCCATTTGAACTAACAGAAAACTTGTTTTTGTACTTCATGTCCATCCGAAACCTTCTTTTGCTGCCAATGTTACCTCAAAAAAAAAAAGAAGAAGAAGAAGAAAAGAAGAAAAACAAAAAAACCCAAAGTGATTAGAGGCAATGGTAATGTACCTGTCTCCACTGTGGCCAACACTATTTTGATCAAGCCTAAGCTTCTTTTAAGATCGTTCTCCAATAAATATTTCTCTACAATTTTGATCTTTTCATAGGTGAAAAGAAAGAAAAGAATAAAAGAAACAAACAGAATTCAAAATACTATTTACTCTCCCGGCAGAACAGCATGGTGTAAACAAAAATAATAGTTATGCTTCCAGGTTCTGAATCCGCACAGAATTGCTGCAGAAAATAATTTTAGTGGTGAGCCAGAGTCTTGTAAAACACATCCAAAGCCATAACAAAACGAGATACTTATCCTGCTGCTCCGATTTGTCCACTTCCATTCAATAGTTGTAACTAATGACTTGTTTTTCCTCTAGTGTTAGGGGCCCCATTACTGTGCTAAACATAACGTGCCTCATTTTGTTTTCCTAGCCATGCTTGTCTCCTTCACTGATGACTGCAATTTGATATTTATGAAATCACATAAAAATAATGTGTAATCCTCTCTATAACCCCCTCCCAAATTGTAGGAAATTATCCAGAGGACAATAGATTCATGTACACTCCATGCGTGTGTCCTTCTCTCTAAGCACTTCTAAGTCAGTCTGTCGCTCTCTCACGTGTATGCTCTCTCTCTCTCTCTCTCTCTCTCTCTCTCTCTCTCTGGCTACAGAACACACTGTACTTTGGAGATAATTGACTGTGGAATATGATGATGTTTATTCAAAAACAGGTCACACAGACTGCAATTTGAGAGTCTTCCTTTATCCTCCTTATTTAGTTTCATCCAAGGGAAAAGCACACAAAACCCTGTTTCCTGTAAATCAGAAATGTGGAGCCTTAATTACTTCTTTAGATTTAACCTACTGAGAAAAACCACTGCAAATGTGCCCTCCCCTACTTGAGATCGGCGATGTTTAGAAAAACTAACTTCAGCTTACTCATTGAAAACAAACTGGGATGAGGTAGAGTGTGTATTCATAACATCTTAACAGTCTGTCCTCCTGTTGCTAAAAGAACATGAGACTTTGTTTTCCCAGGAGTAATACAAATGGACAGTAATTACGGGGTGAAAAGGTGTGGTTGGAAAAGTAATCTCTGGCTATCAGTAATCTCTCCCGTTATGTGGACATGAAATCTGGTCTCTGACCTGAGCTGGAGCTTTTCCTCCAGATTGCTGCCAGTTACTGCCAGGCTGACTGCTTCACATTCAGAAAGCAGTTGTCCGAAAGAGATTCACGTAAGGCAAAGAGAATCCTGCCACCGGACATGTGTCTGTGTAGGTCACTTATGCTATAAAAGAGATACCATATTGAATGCATTGGATTTTCACCTTTTAAGGTGAATTCCATGAGACATCTTTAGGGATCTAGTTCAAGTAATACCATTCAACATTCATTTCAAAGATCTGGACCGGACATGGAAACACTGGAGGAAGCACGTGACTAGTGGCTAATGGCATGTTATCTCAGGGAAAAAAAAAGCCACTTCTCAACATAGTCTAATATAGGCCTGCTGTTTTCAAAATGAGGGATAATTACACTCATGATGACTTCATTCCATTGTAATCATTTAATAAATGTTTATTTTATACTAGCTAGGTCTTCAGAGATATGTTAGATAATGAGATATAAACTAAGTGTGGCTAAAAGAAGTTAAGACCTGCCTATTAATTTATATTTAACATATTGCTATTGATATTTCTTTCCATGGTATTGTATTTAGAGTAGTTCTTGATTAATATTAAGTATGTAGATTTCATAGGCTCTTTGGAGCCACATAAAGAAGAAAGTAGTCCAGTCTCCTGTTTTACAAAACTGAGGGAAAAGAGAGGTAGATTACTTGTCTAAAATCACTTACGGGTTATTAGTTAGAACTAGAGCCCAGCACTCTTGACCCGGCTGATTCTCATTCCTGTATCTCATACCACTTCATTTTTTAATCAGTGTGGTCACTTAAATATCCCCAACAGTGAACACAAGTCAGGTATTAAAACTCGCCCAACAAATATCTGTTTAAATGTTTACTGGGCCATTTGACAGATTCTAAGTTATATAATAAATTTTCATTATTCCAACTCAGATACATATCATTCTTCCATCCTCCAGGGCATCTTCTCATTCCTCATTGTATCACATTACAAGAAGGAGGACTTCTAGATTCTGCTCTATCCGGAATAGTACACAGGACGTTGATTTACTGAGGCACTTCCCCCGCCCATGCGCCCAGGTGAAGTGGAACTCCTTAGATTCAACAGTGTTGTCTGAGTTTCGCTCTTAAGCAAATGTTTCAGTCTCACGTGGTTCAGAACGCCCTCTCTGAGCATGTCACCATAATCTGACAATGTCCCTTCTCACGATATTTCTGGGGGGATTAGAACAAACTGTACTGATAACCTCTTGAGAGCAAGCTGTTTTGTAAGATCTATGTTCCCCAATTCAAATGAAAGGGCTTTAGAAGTACACCCAAACCCTGTGTTTGCCTAGGTAAAACTGCAAGTCCCAAGAAGCGTGATCACAAAACGGGACCTTTCTAACAACCCAGAAAGTGCGATCAGAGGCTTTGAGAGCTTAGAGAACTCTGAAATCCACTCTCTCTCCTTCCAATGTTTATGAAATTAATACTGGACATAAAATGTATACCTTAAGTTTAGGGATTCAACATGAGTCTGTGAAGTTTGAGACAAGAAAGTTCTCCAATCCAGCCATACATCTTTTGCCTATGTCCTGGGTTAGGGAGAGGTAGTGGTCAGGAGAACCAGAACTGAATGTTGGGCCAGGAGACGTTTTACTTGTCCCTATTTTGTCTTTTATGCCTACAGAAATGTCAGCAAATCCCCCTAGTTCTTAGTTTCCTCACCTATTTTTCCCCCCACTGAAATCTTGTGAGTAGGAATTCTTTTCCATCTCAGTATGTGGAATACCTAGTATAGGGCCTGGCACATGGTAAGTGCCTAATAAATGTCTGTGGAACAAACGAAAATAATAGGGCTTCAACTAGATGTTACATAAACCCCTCTGCATGCTCATGTTTAGCCTAGCTAAGAAAATTGGATGAAAGGAAGAAATCTTTGATTCCAGTATCTGAGGCACTAAGTGCTTCCTGGTACTTTCTTTTTATTTAGCTTTATGTAACCACACTTAACATGGAACATTTTCATTCGGCCTTTTCTGGATGCCCCTAAACTATATCATGCGCTGAACTGCCACACCGATGAAGCAGGCAGTGTAATTTGAGTCTAATCAAGCTACGCTGTGTACCTGATAGTTCTATGGCAGGCAGAATAAGCCATGTCTGGAACAAAACAAAAATTTAGATCACAAAGTTAAAAGCCTCCAGATTAATTTTCATGACCAAAAGCAAAAGAGTAAAAAGGAAGAACATGCTATTATATTACATAATATATTGATGAGGCATCAGTGATAGACCTGTGATAGTTTGAAGAATCACTGTATAAATGATATATAAATATATTTTTTCAATTATGTACTTGACATTTTACTTCTAAATATTGTTACAGTATTAACTGCCATTTGTCAGAAAAGTGATTGATTCTTGTCATTGGCAGATTCCCCGTACCCCACCTGATTTTATTTTAATATGCTCATGCCATTTAAAAAAATTATCTGGAAAAATCACCATGGGGAACAAAACTATGTAAGATCTGAATGTGATTGAGACAAGTGTGTTCATTCACTATATATAGAATAGTCTTTATATAGCCTTTTCTATTATTATTCTTCTTAAAAACTCAGTATACAGACGGCCATTCCCACCAGAGAGTGATATTAACAATACTCACAGGGCTGCGATCTGCCACCATGGAACCTTACAAAACCAGTTATGTCAGTAACTGATTCATCATTACCTTTACTTGTCAAATTACAGTAACAACAGTCATGGAATCCATGGCAAAATCAACACAATGTTTGCTAAACACAAGCACTGTGCAAAGAATTGCTTTTCAGCAGTGAAGTGGGAGGCACTGGGTTCTGTTTGGGTTAGTTGGTGCCTGTGGACTACCGATCATCTCAATGTTCCGTATTTTACTGCCCAGCTCCTTGCCCTCAAGCATCTCACAAATCAGGATATCGGAGACAAAATCTTTCACGAAGATTAAACTAACCAACAGATCTATGGCTTGGTAGAATTATGCGAACATTGAACATTCAAATATCTCTCATGGTTCTGTCGTTCTGAGAGGTGCTGAGCCAACTGCTTGCCTAAGATTGCATATGAAAAAGACACTTCGCCAGATTCTTCCCCCTCTGGGCCAAGGAAAGTTCAGAAGGGAGGTCACACCCAGGCTGTCCTCTATGGGAGAAAGAAAAGTCGCTGGAATAAACAAAATAAAAAAAGCAAATGGAGGATAGTGGAAAAAGACAGCAAAAATAAATATTAAATTTCGGAGAGAGTTCAGGACTAGGGAGAGAGCAAAGGAGCAAGTCAAAAGTGGCACATCAGCCTTGCTACCAAACATCACTGAGGTAGACACACCATTGGTCCACAGGTGCACATAGTGAATGTATGGTATTAGTGAAAGGGTTGTCTGAAGTCTATTTCTGGCACAGTGGATAAAGCTACTAATAAAAATCCATCAAATGTTGTCACAGAAACTACTTATGGGACTCCCAGAAAAAAGATGTGACCAGATGTCCTGAACCTTAACTTAAAAGAGGTATCAAACTCTGAGGGACATTTCTCAAAAGCAATGAGGTAGCCAGCAAATCAGGGATTTCCTTTAGTTTGTTTGCTTTGGCCATGTAACCAAAAAATACCTAAATGTTACAGGCAAAAGAAAACGTCTTGTGGAGGTGCAGCCATATGCAGTGTCAGCTCTCTGCAACGCCCGACTCTCTTCCCAGCATCACCAACGCCACCCTTTAGGCCACATGAAATGACACTTCCTCATAAAGCTTTCTCTGGTTGCTTAGATGAATGTGGCCCCTAAACCATCTGGATATCCAGTTGATTTTATCTTTAACAGCTTTGGTTATTGAAAACTTTATATCCATGCTGTAGACATCACATGTGTCTTAACCCTCCCAACGTAGGTTCTGAAATATGGTATGCACCAGATAAATGTTTAAGAAGGAGAGAGGGAAGGAGGGGTACAGAAAAAAAGGAAGGGAATAACTCTTCCCAAGCAAGGACCCAGTTGAGCGGGAACACTCCAACATGGATCAACAAGGAAGGGGATGAAGCTTCAGGGCTCCTTGCTTGTGACGGCCCCTTTTCTAAGGTCCTGGGAGGGCCCCAAGCCATGTGTTACTGCTCCCTCTTTCCACTCTGACGGCCTTCTGTCACACCCTCATGGAGCAGTGTTGGAATGGCC
>VMDR010013402.1:0-25051 GCA_007922815.1 Macrotus californicus | reverse complement strand
ACCTCTGATTTAAACGGAAAGCAGGAGAACATATTTATACTACTTGCGATTATTCAGTTATTTGCTTGTGCCTGTTCATCAACCATTGTCCATATTCTGTTCTCTTGAACAGGAAAAAACCTGAGTTCTAAATATTTTTCTCATACGGATTTAAAATTCATATGAAAAATATAACCGTGCACATTTATTTGATTTCAATCATTAGTATATGAAGTAAGTCACTATAACTAGTAGGAAAGTAATAGTGGGGCCTCAGAATGACTCAGTTTCAAATTAAAAACAAACAATTCCTTTTTGTTCTCTAATACAATGTGTCATCAATTTGCTATTAGCAATAAAAATTCCTTACACACACACACACACACACACACACACACACACACACACAAATAGGCATCTCGCTTTTAAATGCAAAGTGAATATGCTTAATGATGTATGTCGTCAGGTAAAGGAGATCAACAGCAAAGTTCTGTTTGTTTGTTTTTTTTAAATTTGGTTGGTGTTTCTTGTTTGATTTTAGGAGTGGGTCAGTTAGAAGGGGAAACGAGTGAGCAGAAACTATAGACGTGGTGGCTGAATTCAGCACATGTACTTAATGGTTATTCGAGAAGACAAGAACCACTTCCAATAAGCTGTGTGAGGATATGTGAATATATTCCTCGTTGGGATACATATTAATAACTACGCAGCCTGCTATTTAAACGTACTAGACACGGACAGTAAGTTCAAGCTCATCATGTGAAGAAGCATCTGGTTAAAAAAAAAATATTTCAAAACCTGTGGAACCAGCACACACAGTCCTTAACAATCACCACCAATTTAATAATCTATTTATAAAGAAATACTTTCAGGAAGAGTGGATGTTCCTAGGGGCAGTATTTTAGCTGCCCATAATTCAATCTCTAAATGTCATTTCTGAAATTCCGGTTTGAGAAAAACACATGACTCCACCAGCAGGAAAACAGAAGGAAAATCGTTCCTCGCTTTTATTATGGGAAAGGAATAAAACAGAATCCCACGAACATTACAGAGACATTACAGAGTGATGTCTGCCTCTAAAAGGCACGTCACTTACCCCTACAGTTCCCTGTGGCCTTTCCCACCTTAACGAGGGTCCTTTGTCTGCTGATCCTGAGTCTGTTCTGTCCTGATATTCTAAGAAGACATCCTCTTTTGTTTCTTCTAGAACAATATTTCTTGAAGATCTTTCCTGACCCAATAATCGGAATAAAATTTTCTCTCTACTGTTGTTTCCCCCCCTACAAACCTAGGACAATGGAGAGCTAATAGGAAAGTGGCTTTAATTCTCCAAGTTGTAAGTGTTGGCCTATTCCACACGTATCTCTCTATATTTGTATTTAATTCTCTCATCTCCACCAAAGAAAACATAAATGAAGGCTGTCTCTCCATTCAAAATCTGCAGCATCCTCTGTACATCCTAGAAGAGACGCTAACATTTTATTTGCACACCCAGGGAGTTTTTAAAATTACATTCACCTCCACCCATAAATAGAACAGCCGAAGGTAAAAATATATCCATCCACGCGTAGTTCACAGCAGAACACTCGTACGGAAAGTTGACAACGCTACTGACCTGGTCATAGTCGTTTAACGACCTTGCCCTGACATCCTCCGAGGAGTCCCCATGTGGCTAGAGCACAGAGGCAGGGGACTGTCCCTCCCTGCGGGTCCCACCCTCTGGCACGGCAGGACTCGCCCCCTGTAGCGCTGGGTTTCCGGGCCTTCAGCTGCAAGGATGCTTCTTGCTTTTCCAGCTATCGCTCTGAGAGATTTAGCCTCGGCAGCGGTTTTCATACCTGGGTCGAATTACGGTGAAATTCAACCCTTTTATTTCTGCGAGGAAGATGCAGAAGTTGGGAGGCGTGGAGGGCAACATGACCCCCAGGGTGACCCTCGGCGGTAATTCCTCACCGGCTCCAGATGGCTGGTGCTCGCTCGCTCGGCCCCATCATGCCGGGCCACTTGGATGGGCCGGCGTCAGGAAAGTGAGCCCGAAAGCCACGGCCTTGACCAGGGGCCTGGCTCACGTCTCACACACAACAGCAATCCAGCAGCAAAGCCTCTGAGCGCGGACATACAACTTCTCTGTGGGTACCCACACCTAACCGCTGGCAATGGATTTGCATTAATAAAGGGGGGGGGGCGGGGGTTATACAGGGTGGGCAGAAGTAAGTTACAGCTGTGAGTACACAAAAGACAGTTTATTCTTGTATTATCATTGATTTGTCAATGATTATATCATCTATTATTGTTAACCTACTTTTGCCCACCCCCGTGCATATAAACAAACCACGCGAGGTCATACGGTACAGAAGACTGCTATTTTCTAGAGAAGTAAGAAAATACAATCAATTATAGGATGCTATGTTATGTCCACCACAGTGAGAAATTGAGTGCCTTCTAATGTTCATGGCTGGCCAGAGTGTGGCGAACCAGGTACATGTGTCACTGGGGGCTGGGGGGACCTGGCAAAGGGTGTAACTCTTTCGGGGAGCAGGATCCAGGGAGAGGTTCTGCCGGTCCCCCTGTGGTTTTTTTCTCCCAGAGATTTACCTGCAGAAATAACGTGGTACCACCACCAGCAACAAGATACGTTCCTGGGCTATGACATTGTGCCCTGCAGGGTTACCTGTGACAGGGACAGAGGAGCCTGCCAATCAGGTACATGGTCAAGGTTGAGGAGTTAGGGAGTGGCCGAGATGCCCAACACTAATTGGTGCTTAGTCTGTGTCATTTAATTTAACGCTCACAGCAGTGCTGTGCGTGGGTGCCATGCCGTCCTGTTACAGACCAGGGGGGCCAAGAGGAAGACACTGTTTACCGTGACAGAGCCAGGGCCTAGCAGGGACAAGCGCGGAAGCAGCTCCTTCTGACTCAGGAGCCCCCGAAATCTCCACGGTTCTGCTTTCCAATTTACTGCCTGTTCTGGTCTGTCATGTTTCTGCCCCCCCAGATTTGTAGGTTCTAGCCCTAATCCCCAAGGTGCTGGTGTGAGGAGGTGAGGTGAGCAGGCTGTGAGGGTGGGCGCCCCTGAGGCGATTAGTGCCCTGTGTGGATCCGAGGAGAGAACTGGGTTCTTGCCAAGATCACTCTCCCACTGCCTTGATCTTGGACTTCCCAGCCCTCCAGAAACGTGAGAAGTAAATGTTTGCTGTGTAAGCCCCTTAGTCTGTGGCCGCTTGTCAGAGCAGCCCAAGCTGACTAAGCGTGCCTCTGGGTGCTTCAACATGAGGAACTACTAAACAGACATGAAAACCGATGGTAATGAAGACTAAGGAGATGTATGGAAAATACCTATATAATACTAAGCGACAAGAATGGAATAGGGGGCAAAGACTGGGAAAAATCAGGGAAAAAATTCATCACATAGAACACTGTCTGACATGATTTGAAAATGGGCAACGGGAAAGAATTCACCCCAATGGTTGGTAGATTAAAATGCTTTGTAAAAAAGTTTTGGATGAGTGTTGTTGATTATTTTTGTTTATAAAAGTTTTATCCACCCTACTTGGTGTGGCTCAGTGGATTGAGTATTGACCTGCAAACTAAAGGGTCACTGGTTGGATTCCCAGTCAGGGCACATGCCTGGGTTGTGGGCCAGGTCCCCAGCAGGGGGCGTGCGAGAGGCAACCACACATGAATGTTTGTCTCCCTCTCTTTCTCCCTCCCTTTCCCTCTCCAAAAATAAATAAATAAAATGTTTTAAAAAAGTTTTGTCTGTCTGTCTCTGTTTAGAAAGAAGAACCCCAGGACACTCATAAATGAGAACAGCCGTTGTCTCCAGCTGGTGAAATGACTGGAGATTTTGTCTGTTCGTGTTTTTCTGTGCTTTCCAATACATACGTTTTTGTTTCCTCACCAAACTTGTAGTAATTTTGAAATTAAGACCAAAAACTAAAAGAGGAAGTGCATCCAGCACAAAATTGACTCCTTACAACCTGACCTCATGAATCAATTCTTTGAGGGTAGCAGCTGCTAAACTGAAGCATCTCTCTGTTCTCGGGCAGACCAAGGCTTGATTGACCTGGTCGCTCTGGAAAAAAAAAAACGACAAAGAGCCCAAGACAATCTCCTGGGACAGTAATTGGCAAAGGTGTCCCAGGCTTTGAAAGGCAAAATAAAACGGTCTATTCATTGAGTGCTGGCTGGTGCCATGAGAGACCCATGTTTTTCCCAGCATGCGTGCAAGGTGGCGGTCTTCATAACCACTCCCCTCACATTGGGAGCACTGCTCATTCGAGAAGCTTCCCCCACCCAGCGCCGAACAGCAGATCTGGGGCTGGGATGCCCAGCCCCTGCCGTCAACACCAACCCTCCACTTGGCAGGCTGTGGCACCTCCCAACCAAACGTGGCACACTTATTCGTAATGTAACATTCTTGGCGGACACCTGGCGACTGAAAGGTGAGATGACCCTGTGCCGTCAGATGGAAAACCCCAGAGACTACCTGCAGCAAGGAGAAGAGAACCAGAAGCACGATGAATCCTGGTCTTAGGCCTTTCCTGGGCTTAGTGCCTCTTGTAAGAGTTCACTTATTTATTGCCCGTGCATTCCACACACATTTACCACTACTGTGAGCTGAGCTGCACCCTGGGGACACAGCGGGACACAATGGGCAGTAAGAGCTAGGGTGTGGCGCTCTGCTCGTCCCTGATTTTCCTCTTAAACACCTACAACAGGAACCATGCTCAGGCGACTGGGGACGGTCAGCGGACAGACACTGACCAGGAACAAAAAGGAGAACTGTCCCAGCTGGAGAAATAACAACCACAGATGTGAGACAGTTCCCTTATTCAGTGCTCCCTCCCACACTAAAAAACGGTACAACGTGAAGATACAACAAAATTCAGCCATCCTCTGACCTCTGGAAAGGCGACTGGGGTTATAAACAGGGAGGGGCAGGCCAGCCTTCGTCACGGCCACCCTGCTTTTGGGGTTGCTGTGGCACCTTGAAAAAGCACAATGCAAAAAAACCCCCCAAAACCACACACACAACCTGCATAAAGATGCTGATTGCAATATTGCTTAGTGTGGCAGAAATGGTGGTTATTTATGGTGATTATCAAATGCATTAAAACGCTTATCGCTCTGAGGGCACGGAGAGCCCCCTACAACACGGGGACTAAATGAGAAGAAAAGACCCCCAAGTGGTAGCATGAGTTTTTCTCATGTGAGAGAACTGGAGGTGATCTTTGCCCCTTTCCTGAATTTTCTGGTTATTTCTCTGTCACTGCTGTAATGAGGAAATCTGTTTTTTAAAGTATGCTTTCAAGGTGAACAAAGTAACATTTCTAACTGAGTACAACTCGCTCTTGGAAAAGTTGGGCACAAGGGAAGGAAGAAAACACTTCCATCCAGAGAAAAATTTGGGGTGAAGTATCCAGATTTTTCCGGTAGTGTCCTGCACCAAGAACTGTGACCTGTGCTAACACATAGGTGACTGAAATGGAGCTGTGACAATGAGGGGCTCATCTATGATCCCGTCCATCGATAGTGTCATTCAGAATGGCCAGCGGGCACAGAACTCTCTGGCTAAGAGACTGCTCTTGCCCATCTGGCTTTGGCTTTGGGTGAACAGCTTCACGCTGGCCCCACAGGCCGTTCTCCACGCCACCTGCTCTGGAGTCTGGCCACTTCAGCAAAACAGTGGTGGGGTTCACGTTAGGTCAACGTGTAGACGTCTCAAGATAACACCCTGGGGCTTTCCAATTCATAAAACTATCCCAGGACTTAGTCACACATGCTGCCAGGGAAGGAGGCCCCCAGGGCCCAGAGCGCCACGGAGAGGAACAGAGGACGGTGACAGACACGCCACCCCTGTCTCACAAGGTTGGGCACGCGTGTTTACGGCACCCCTGGTGCGGCACCCAGCTTACAGGGGTGGTCGCAGGGTTCACGTGAATGCAAGCATGCATGGGAAGTGCTTAGAGTGCAGCCTGACCCTTCGTGGGCTGTGGATAAATGCTAGGACTCGCTATTGCTATTTGAAATAAAGTTAGAAACTTGGTCCGTGTCTAAAACCTGTGAAGGCTGCAGTGCCCATCGCCCCCCTCAGGCCTCTGACATAGATTAAGTCCATGCACACGCACAGGTTGGTGGTTCTCTGGATCTTATTTACTGAGCTCGGGCTCAGGGGTGAGCAGATGCCGCTAACGTCCAAATAACAGGCAAAAGTGAGAGGCAATGAGTGTTTATTTGAGATCCAAAAGAATAGCTATTTTGGAAGCACTGATGCAGGCAGAAACCCAAATAGTGTTCCAAACAGGAGGCAAAGGCAAAGGGCATGTATGAAAAATGGAGGGCAAAAATCACATCAAGAGAAGAGAGGCATTTCTATTGCACAGATTCTATGACATACTGATGTTAATTCTAAACAATGTTTTAAATTCGCAGTCTGGTGGCCATCAGGCCGGTAGCCATAGTATCTGCTTTCTTGTTATCTCGCCAAACTGTTCTTTGGGGCACAAGGTTGCTTTCGGCCCAGTCCAAAGGTTATTTTGCCCTGTTGTAACATCGCAAGATTTGAGACATGAGACACAGTGCCTCTGGAATGGCAGCTTCTTCTACTGGGTGTGAAGCAGTATCTCACTGTGGTTTTCACGTGCATTTCCCTAATCACTAATGATGCTCAGCATCTCTTCCTGTGCTCATTGGCCATTTTATATCTTCTCTGATAAAGGTCTATTCAGATTCTTTCCCTATTTAGTTGCCTCTTTGTCGTGGGCTTGTCAGAGCTTGATATTTAATTTGGATTATCAGAGAGATGATATGCAAATATTTTCTCCCTTTCTGTGAGCTGTCTCTTCACTTTCTTGATGATGTCCTTCAAGTTCAACATTTTTCATTTTGATGAAATCCAATTTATCGATTTTTCCTTGTCACTGCTTTTTTTTTAAAGATGTTATTTATTTTTAGAGAGAGGGGAAAGGAGGAAGAAAGGGAGGGAGGAACATTGATGTGATAGAGAAATATCGATCAGTTGTCTCTCATACATGCCCTGACCAGGGCCCCAACCCACAACCCAGGCATGTGCCCTGGCCGGGAATTGAACCAGTGACCTTTTGCTTTACAAGATGATGCCCAGTCCACTGAGCCACACCTCTCTGTCAGGGCCTGTCCCTATGTTTTTGGTATCATATTTAAGAAACTATTGCTTAATCCAAGGTCGGGAAGATTTAATCCTATGTTTTCTTCTCAGAGTTTTGTAACCTTAGCTCTTACATTTAGGTTTCTGATCCATTTTGAGGTGTGGTTTTTTTTAATTGTGTAGGTAGGAATCCAACTTCATTCTTTTGCATGTGGATATCAAGTTGCTTTAGCACCTCTTGTTGAAAAGACGATTATTTTTCCATTGAATCGCATTGGCACCCCTGGAAAAAATCAGCTGATCACAAACTTATGGGTTTACTCATAGACTCTTAGTGCTATTCTACTCATCTCCATGTCTATCTTTATGCCAACACCACCCTGTCTGGGTTACTGTAACTCTATTTACTCCGGAGTCATTTCCTACTGTTCTGTGATTCTCAGCGCGGCTCCCACGGCCCCCTGCGGGGGCAGGACACAGACCAGGCCAGCCCCCACATCCCTGGGTGCTGAGGCGGCTCACCGCCTTCTAGAGCTGGGAAGACAGGCTCAGCTGAGGGCGGAGGAGGAGCTGAACTGCGCCCCAAGTGGCTGTTCTGGTGTACTGCAGCACCTATCAGGTGCTGGACCAGCCCCATAAAGCGAGGCGTGTTTGTCCAGGAAGAGGGAGAGGCCTGCTCCCCTCCAGCCTGCCACGGTGCCCACAGGTCACTCTGCCAAGGATTATCCTAATGCCCTTCCATATCTCCATGCATCCCTAAGTACTGGGTGTGGACAGGACCTGCAAGGAGGTGTCCCACCTCCGTCTCCCCATTCTCCCAGATGGAGTCCAAGTTCACCTTCCTAGTTCGGGGCAGACAGACAGACAGACACGTGCACATAGGAAGACAGGCTGGCTTTGGGAAAAACTCCCGGGGAGGGGGCGTTCTCTAGAGAGTATGAGATTAGAGACTGAAGTCAGAGATTGTATTGTGTCATCTGTTGGGGAAGATCTGGGCAAAGGAGTTCAGAGATTTGGCTGCGTGTTTTAAGTGAATTTCCTGTGGTTGCCTTGTCAAGAAACGTTAGTTAGGATTCAAGCTGCTTTTTTGAATTTGTTTCAGGGTTCCAGGTTGGAGTGGCCTTAGAATACGTCACTGTGCTGGCTCAGGTCACAGACTGGCTCAGATTTCCCCCAAATCTGACAAATAGTCATTTCTCCCCTTCTTCTTTCTTAACAAATGATGATGTTTTGCAGCTTCCTTTTCCCACTTAAAAGTCCTTCAGTGTTGCCCTGACCAGTATGGCTCAGTTGGTTGGAGTATCATCCCGTAGATCAAAAGGTCGCCGGTTCGATTCCCAGTCAGGGCATGTGTCTGGTTTGTAGGCCAGATCCCCAATAGGGGGCGCATGAGAGGCAACCAGACATTGATCTTTCTTTCTCCTTCTCCCTCTCTTTCTGTTCTCTAAAAATAAATAAATAAAATCTTTTAAAAAAATGTCCTCAGGTGAGAATGTATATACATAAAGTTTCAGTGTTGGCCGGTGGCGATCCAGGACATCCTTCTTCATGGGAGCTCTGTGTTCTCACTGAAGGACATTTAGGGCATTTCTAATTCCTTGTGTTCCCTTCAATGCTGTGCTGAACATCCCGTGTGTGTGTTTCTGGTCACCTGGGTGAATTCCTAGTGATGGAAGGACCGGAGGCTGTATCAAACCTTAATTTTTATGAAGACTGCCAATTTGCCTTTCCAAAAGTTGCACCGATCATATCCTTATTAATTACCAATACAATGTCAGTTCACACTAAAATATTAAAAAATGGAGCAAAAATTGTAATCACAGATGTCAAACTTTCTGATTTTTTTCCAGTCTGAAAAGCAAACTGACAAATCTCAGAATTGGTTTTGGTTCGTGTTTCTTTGTATATGAATGATATTTAGTATAGTTTCCTATGTTTCTATATCATTTCTATCTCTTTCAATGAACTCAACTTCCTGTTTCTATTTTTCGAGTTCATTAGAAAAATGAAATGTTACTTTTCTCATGGACTTGCAAGGGCTCTTTTGCAGATGAGGAACGTTAGCTCTTTCGGGTACACGTCGAAATAATTTCTACCTGCTTGCTGTTTGTCACTTGGCAGACGCCTTGCTACAGAATCGTTCTAATTAGGTAGTCACTTTTATTACCCTTCTCTTTTATGGGATCTAGGTGCTGTGCTGAGCTTAGGAAAAGCATCTTCCCTCACTTCAAAATTATTTCAATATATCGTTTTCCTAAATTTTTTTTTTATCCCCACCTGAGGACACTTTTTTGTTGCTTATTTTTTTTTTAAGAGAGAGAAGAAGAGAGAGAGAGAAATATCGATGTGAGAGAGAAGCATTGATCAGTTTGCCTCCTGATCTGGGGATTGTGCATAACTGGACTGGGGATTGTACACACCCAGGCCGGGGACTGAACCCACCACCGAGGTATGTGCCCCGACCAGAAATCAAACCTGCAATCTTTTGGTTACAGGACAAGATTCCAACCAACTGAGCCACACCAGCCAGGGCACATTTCCCTAAACTTTCCATGGTGGTCATTTTTATGTTATACATTTGATTCATCTGAAATGGATTTCGGTCTGGAAGTGAGAAAAGTGATTTATTATTTCTATCCCATTACCAAATAAATTTTCTTTTCTGGACTAGTTTAACAGTCTAAATAGCAAAGCAAAATTGATGTGCATTTCGGTCTATTTTCGCTCAGGTTCACTGCTTTCTCTGCCCTTCTCGTCTGCTCTCCAACCCCTACTGTTACCGTGGCTTTAGAATAAACTCTGATATCTGAGAGAATTAACCTCCCCTGCTCCCATCCTACTTACCTCGCATTTGAATTCTCCTGGCTATTCTCATCTGTTTATTTTTCTGGGTAAAAACGTACTCTACTTTTTTCATGTGCCAACACGAAATTCCGTCTGTATTTCAATTACTACTGCCCCGAATTCCAGAACCAACTTATGAAGAATTAACATATTTACAACGTTAAGTCTTTCCATACAAGAGGAAGATCTGTCTATTTTTTTTTTTTTTACTCAAATATTCTTTCTGTCAAGGGTTTAATGTTTTCTTCAGATGGGCCCTGTATGTTTGTCCTTCTTTCCCCAAGAGAGTTTATACTTGATTTATATTAATTTAATAATGGAGTCAAAATGAAAACAAAACATTTGTGCTTGGTGCATTCAAAGTTTCCAGTTTCAGTTTTCTGGGTATGTAAGTGGGTCTCGATAGGGCAGCGGATTATGTGTTAGCTGGCACTCACAGGAAACAGTGCCAATGTGAAGAGACCCCAGGTATTGATAAGAAAAGATCAAAGAGCTTCTAGAGAATGCTAAGCAAAGGAGATGAAGGGAAGTTAAAAAAAAGTAGTTACAGTCAGTCTTACACATGCTAAAACATGCTGAACCTCACTCATCGCAAGGGAAATGCATATAAAACTGTACCCAAATACCATTTTTTTGCACTTCGGATTAGGGAACACCAGGAGTTTGGCAACGGGCACTGTTGCCAGGCTGGTGGGGAGACAGGCAAGCACAGGCATGGCAGAAGATGGTGGTGAGCTGGAAATACTCAGAGGCGGGGTGAGTTGACAGTATGCGGCAGGTTTTTAGATGCATATGCCGGGTGACCCATCCCTTTGGAAATTTACTGCACAGGTGTGCTTGTTTACAGGTGAAAAGACATGATGGCATTATTTGTGATAATAAAATATTAGAGACAGCACAAATGCCTATTAGGAGGAGACAGCCTAATGCTCTGAGGTACAGCTATAGAATGGAGTACCATGCAGCTGTCACAAAGAACGGTGACAGCAGGGGTGATGGTGATAGTGATGGTGATGGTGACAGTGGTGATAATGAGGATGACAGTGGTCCTGATGATGGTGAGGATGATGATGGTGAAAATGGTTAACAGCCTTTATGGACAAATATATGACAAGGTACAGAACTGTGTGCATGATCAGCCACATTCTGAGTAAAAGAGGGAAAAATAAGAACCCACATTTGTTTTATATAGATACGTTATATATACAAATGCTGGAGGGGTGTAAGAATCAAAGAATTACGGATCGAAACTTGCAACTTTTCAGCCGTGTGACCACGTTCAAACAGCTAAAGCTTTAAAATGTTGGCAAGGAAGACAATAGGGGGCCATTTGCTCTTCCTTTTCCTCTGCACCCTCAAATTCAAACAACAAAAACTGACTCCAGCAGATCTGCCTCCATGCTGGGGCTGCCATCCGCCTTCCAGACCAGAAAGCAGGCACACACACACACACACAAAAGCAAGTAGGCCGGGGTCAGGGGTCCTCTGTAGCTTGCACTGCAGAGTTGGAAGTTCACCGGCATACCGTGCGCATTTGAGGGGAGCCCGAGGGGGGATGCTTACACAGCCTCTGAAGGTTGAAAGCACATGTCCATGTAAAAAAATAATGCTTGAAGAGAAGAGAATGCCTCTCTGCCCCTTTGACCTAAGACCCAAACCCTCAGATCGTCGGTTGGAGCCCCAGCTCACATTCCTGGGCTCCCCTGCAGAGGGTTTTCGGTTCGCGTCTGGGCTGGGCTCCCGCCGCTCTGCGGCTGCCTCCTGAACAGCTGTACGTGGAGATGCCCGCTCGTGAGGAGCAAAATGGTTCAAGTGCAGCGCAAACCCTGGCTGGACAACAGTATGGCTCTTTGTTTCCGTCAGTGATTTTCGGATGATTAAAGCAAGATGCTCCATAATTCCTTGGGAGCCGCAAACATCCCAAGAATGCCTGGGCTCCACTACTGTGGCCTCTCGCCAGAGCCTGACTCGCCCCGCTCGCCGCGACGTATCTCTGACCTGTCCTTCCGGCGCACAGCTCGCGGCTGAGCTCGGAAAAGATGCTCCTGAATATCAGAACTTTTAGCTTTGACTAGGAGTTTTCTTCCACGAGACATGCGGATTTTCTTCACTGGCACCCCCACCCCCAAGGCATGCGAAAGATAAGGCATAAAGAAAGGGTTTCGCTTCAATGAAAATACTTTTTTGATTAAAGCTTTACTTCAACAATTCGGTGGTTCGATCTGGGGCCATCCCGTTTCAGCTACGCACAGACTTGAAAAGGAGCCTCCGCCAAGTTTTAAATTCTCTGCTTTCAATGGTTTACAACTGAATAAAATCCAAGGATACTCATTTTTCAGAAACTCCCATTTGGACCACCATAGTATTGGAATCATTTTCACTAACAGAAATGAGTCCCAGTGAGGCTACGTAACTGACTTACCCGACAGGGAAAAAGAAATGGACATTTAGGTAGAAACTACATACCTTGCTTGCCTGGCATGGGGCTAACCATTTTGCAAACAGGCTCAGGCAGTGCTCTGAGGTTTCCTGAGGGTATATGGGAAGCAGGAGGGCTCCCCAGCTCACTGGCAGGGGGCTATGGGGAGGGGTACCCACAGTGAGACACTTTGTAGCCCGTGCCAGGCAGTGAGAGGGGCGAGGATTCTGCCCCTTGTACTCGAGAGAGGCAGAGTGAAACCTCAGGTGATGGGTGATACCCAGGAGGCCTGTGGGGTCCCCCACTCAGAAGAAATACTCCAGGTATACCCCCAGGGCGGTCCACTGCAGTCTCCCTGCCCCCTTCTCTGTAGCCTGCGGTGACCAAAGCCGTGTTCCCAGACAGCCACGGGGAATCCCAACACAAAGATCAACACACAACCACATACCCACTGACTTCTGAGGAAGATGAATACCATAAAGGAGGAACACCCAGCTTCATCAACCGAGCCAGTGAGAAGGGCAGGCAACGGCTCGGCAGGAAGAGATGCCTTCCTGCCCTCCTTGCCACCCCACAGAACATACGTAAAACTAAATCGGATCTCCTGCTTAGGTAGCCAAGGACCCAAAACCATCAAAAGCATGTTGCCCATCCAGGGCAGGAGAAGATGTGGCCTCACAGTCCCCAAGGGGAAGTGAGCAGTTAACAGCCTCAAAGCTTGTGCAAGGCAGGGTCTTATCAGATCTGAGAGCCTGTGTTTCTTGCTGCACCCTGGCATTACTGCTCAGGAGGTGGGAGGGGCCTACCTGAAGAAGCCAGTCATTGAAATAAGGGAGATGAGGCAAATATTGGGCTCTCTGGTTTTGTGATTGATTTTGATTTCAGCACCCACACCTTCATCCGAGAGACAAAGATGGAGTCGGTGCCTGAGCTGCCTAAGCAGGATCTCAGCTTCTGGCTTTCCAGCATCTCATGGGCCCATCTCCACCCAGAACCTGTGTTAGCAAGAACAAGATTGCAGAATAAATAAATGTCTCTTGGAGAGATACAGGAGGACATGACATCCATGAGCAAGAACTGACTGAAAAGCTTGGAAATTAAAACTAGAAGAATTGAACCATAAAATGCAGTAGAGGGATGGCACAGCAGAATAGACAGGGCTGGAGAGCAAATCGATAATCTGGAAGACCAAGCAGAGGGAAGCTGCACAAAGACACAAAGAGGCTGAAAGTGGCAGATAAAAAATTAAGAGACAGCCCTGGCCTGTGTGGCTTGGCTGGTTGGGCGTCATCCCATAAATGGAAAGGTCAACAGTTGGATCCCCAGTCAGGGCATGTGCCTGGGTGGCGGGTTTGGTCCCCGATTGGGGCATGTACAAGAGGCAACCGATGGTTGTTTCTCTCTCACATCAATGTTTCTCTCCATCTTTTCCTCCTTTCCCCTCTCTTTAAAAATCAGTAAGCATGTCCTAGGGTGAGGATTAAAGAAAAAAATCTAAAAAATATGAAGAGACATGAACAATGAGGCTTGAAGCTCTTCCAAATGTGTCTAATAAGAATTTCAGAGCCGTAAACTCAAACAACTAAGAAAAATTAAGAAGTTGAAAGAAAGATGAGTTCCCAGAAGTGAGGAGATACCCCTCAAGACGTTGCAGCCCATCCATGTTTCTCTCTCACATCAATGTCTCTCTCTCTCTTCTGCTTCCCCTTTCTCTGAAATCAGTAGGCATGTCTTTGAGTGAGGATTAAAAAATAATAGCAATAAATAAAGGATCTGTATTTTAAAAAAAGTAGAAATTGCCAGCTATAAAAACAGTCACAGGGATGTGAAGGACAGCACAGGGAACAGAGTCAATAATATTGTAATAACCATGGACCAGACTTATTGGAATGATCACTTCATAAATGATATAAATCTCTAATCACTCTGTTGTACACTTGGAACTAATATAATATTGAGTGTCAACTGTAGTTGAAAAAATATTTAAAAAAGAAAAAACAACTGAAAATAAAGTTTCTGGATCAAAATGTAAAAAGATTTATGTAAAAAAAAAAGCCATTTTGAAGCTAGGCCTAAGAAACTGATTTTGAGGGGAAAAACAGAGAAAGGGAACTAACTCTTTCTTTGTGATTCTTTAGAAGCGAGGGGAACAGGAAGACTGGGTGTCAGGGAGCAGTTTTCATTGTATTTTCTTTGGTATGTTGGAGTTTTATATCAAGTATATGATTTATCTATGAATAATGAATAACGTAATCTAAAATTTTATTTTAAATCCTAAAGCCACTATGAACTTTACATAAACACATTTGAAAATATAGATTAAATGGGTGACTCAAGAAAAAATGGAAAATTTAAATAAACCTATAACCTCAAAAAAATGTAACCAATAGTAAAATAAAATAAAATCAGTCCATAAAAAAAGCACCAGGCCTAGCTGGTTTTATAGGCAAAAGGTTTTATCTGGCTTCTCAGAAAATACAGCTGACCCTTGAAAAACACAGGTTTGAACTGGTGGGCTCCATTGATATGTGGATTTTTTTTCATAAATGCTTTATTTCCTCTTCCTTAGGGTTTTCTTAATAACACTTTCTTTTCTCTGCCTTACTGCATTGTAAGAATACAGAACATGATATATATAACATAAAAAATAGGTGGTAATTGACTCTTTATGTAACTGGTAAGGCTTCCAGTCAGAAGTAGGCTATTAGTAGTTAGATTTGGGGGGAATCAAAGGTTTCATATGGATTTTCAACCATGGGGGGCGCTGGTTGGCACTCCTTACCCCTGTATCATTCAAGGGTCAACTATATACTCTTATACTGAACAAACTTTATGTTGTTTGAAAAGTTGTTACAAAAAAAAAAAAACTGGCCCAGTATGAAAACATTTATTTAAAAATATTGAATGTGGAAACTGTCCCCACAGGCATAGAATTGTCAAAACATGCCACTGGTTGTCAGTCCTCAAATGTAGACAGTGAGGCAGCTGATGGGTTCCCCCTCTCCCCGCTGAAGGGGTGGTACCCAAGCTCGGTTTCCGTGGTCTAGAGGCTGGGGGACAATAACCCACAGCCCCAAGTTGTCCCACACATGCAGCCAGCACCCACCCTTGGCCATTGATGGGCTAGCCCTCTGGGAGCCGAGACCCATGCTGGACCCTTCACTGGACTGGAACCTGCTCCTGCCCAGCAGATACCCTGGCATGGCTCCCTGTTGGATAGCAGACTAGGGACCGCATGCCAACCATCTGGTAGACCCCGGCTTGGTGATATTTCTTTCAATGAAGCCTCTTTCTTAACTGTGATGGGTGATGTTATGGAACTTACGCCGACCCCTTGTACACCAGATGGCAGCCCAGAGGGGACCAGCCTCGCAGGACAGAAACGATATCATGCACTTTTGAGTGCATGCATATTTAGCAAAGGTACAAAACTCGGCAAAGGGTTCCTACTAACTTGAAAATAATCGCTGCCTTTGGGGGCTGATGGACAGCGGGACTTAGGGAGAGGGCTCTAACTACCCTTCTCATTTTTACTTCTTAGACTATTTTTTGCCAAATATTGACATTGGTTAAATCTCAGAGGTGGGGACATTCTTGATTCCTCTTTCTCTAACTCTTAACGGCTCATCCACGTGGTATATTAAAGATGGCCACCAACTTTTTGCTCTTCCTCCTTGTGGGAGGTGGACTCTGCCTTTTGATCTGTTTTGATCAATAGCAGGCAGCAGGAGTCACGAAGAGACAGCTCCAGACCTAAGCCTTCCTAAGGCCTAGGAATTTCTGCTTCTGAAACTCTGGCAAATCAACTGCTATGCCGCAGAGAGGCTCAGGCTAGACAGTTGTAGGGCGAGAAAGCTTGTGGACAGAGAGAACTTATGTGGAGGGAGAGGCACTGAGGCACTGAACATGTGAGCGATACCAGAAGAACCACCCAGCTGAGCCCTGCCGAGGCCTGACCCACAGAATCCTGGGAAATTAAAAACTTTATTGTTTTTTTTTTTTTTTTCAATCGTCACTTGATTTTTAGAGAGAGAGTAAGGGAAAGAGAAAGAGAAAAGAGAGAGAGAGAAACATTGATAGGTTGCCTCCCGCACATGCCCTGACTGGGAATGGAACCTGCCATCTTTCGGTGTGTAGGACCATGCTCCAACCAACTGAACTACACCAGCCAGGGCAAATTCTATGGTTGTTTTAACCCAGTGAGTTTTGGGGTGGTTTGTTGCGTAATAACGCATACTTCAATGAGTCCTGGTTCCCAGGCCATTCTGGTCTTCCTTTCCTGCCCCACCATCCTGGGTCACACCCGAGCCTTCTCTTCTAGCTCCTGCGATCAGATCTCCCATCTTAGGTCTTAGGTCACTCTAGGAATAAAACCCGAGACCTGTCCTGGCCTGTACAAAGGCCACCTCTCCAGCTCCATGCGGTGCTTCCAGCACTCTGTGCCTCAAACATCCCACACTCACCCCCACTCCACAGCTTTTGTACTCGCCGGTGCCCTGGCCAGGCACGCCACGCCCCAGCTCTGCATGGGACTGGTGCCCTCACTCCATTCACCTGAATCTGCTCACGTGCCACCTGTCCCTGCACACCCGCCCCAACTTCTGGTTGAAATAGCGCCCTCCACACATCACTCTCCAACTGTGATTTTCTTGGGGGCCCCTTTCACTTCCTGACAGCAGAGCATGTGTGTATTGGCCATGTTTCCTTGGTGTATAAGCATCACAAGGACACTTTTCTGGCTCCCCAGTGACCAGGTTGTCACAGGCTCTGACATACTGTGCGGGGAGCACAGGAGCACAGGAAGTAGGGCTGAGCTTCTCTGCTGTTCTCAGTGTGTTTGAAAACTTCCCAGCCTCCCATGGCTCCTTCCTTCTGGTCAACCAAAGTGATCTGAGAGTCAATGTTACTTCCTCAAAGAGGTCTTACCCAATATGTAATTAAAAATAGCCATGTGGTACTTCTACAGCACATCACCTTTCTATAAGGCTAACTTCCCCATGCACCAGTCCCTGGAGTTTCCTCTGTTCTTCACTGCCTGTTTTTCCTGCTGGAATTACAAGGCCCGTGAGAGCAGAGGACATGGTCCAACTATGTCTCCAGAATCTGGACCAGTGTGTCCCATAAAGAGAATGCTTGATCATTGTTGAAATAATAATACTGAATTAACAAAGATGGATAGAAAGCCAGGCCTTAGAAGAAGTGTACGTAGGCCCTGGCTGAGTAGCTCAGTTGGTTAGAGCATCATCCCGATACACCAAGGTTGTGGATCCCCAGTCAAGGCACGTACAAGAAACAATCAGTAAATGCATAAATAAGTGGAATAACAAATTGATACTTCTCTCTCTCTCTTTCTCCCTCCCTCTTTCTCATCAATAAAAATTAAATTAAATAAAAGAAATGTAGGTACTGCAGAGCATTAAAAAGAACTGTAAAACTAAGAGTCAATGGCCCTGGTTGGTATAGCTCAGTGGACTGAGCACAGGCTGGTGACCAAAGGGTCGCCGGTTCGATTCCCAGTCAGGGCACATGCCTGGGTTGCGGGCCAGGTCCCCAGCTGGAGGGACACATGACAGGCAACCACACATTGATGTTTCTCTCCCTCTCTCTCCTTCTCTTCCCCTCTCTCTAAAAATAAATAAATAAAATCTTTTAAAAAAAACTAAGTGCCAATGAAAAAATATTTTTCCTCCAGCATTTTCCTGACTTCTCTTAGCATCACAGGAAACTGCTGTCCATGATCTCTATGAACATGCTCTGATGACAAAGTCAACCGATTGCAAATTTCCCAAATAATGCTGTGAATCATACAATTATCAGTTCATCTGGAATTCGCAGCACAAATGTTAATTTTAATCAATGAACTTGATATTAAGAAGTACATTTTAAAATGAACAGAGAAGATCCTAAAAATGACGTCAAAATTTAAGAAGTGCCCATTGGCATCCTCAGAAGAACTGAGAACACACTGAATGGGTATAACACAGGGACAGAATGCTAGGAACAGGGAAGGGCTTTGAAAAATTGAAAATGAGTGACAAGCTACGGCATTCCATGGGAGGTAAAGTCCGGGACATCTTTCAAATTTTAGGAGAGAAAAAGAAGGGTTGAAAACGTGACAGAAAAGACAGGCCATGGGTATCTAACTAACAGAAAAACCAACAGAACAAAAAAAGGCACAAAAGCAGAGGAGGGAAATCCTGTCGAAGCAAGCACAAGGACCCTTCAAAGGCCTGAAATGGGTACACTTTGGCCTCCCCCAGAGTCCAGCAGCGTGAATGAAGAAAGACCCTTACCCAGTCTTCTGATATGACATTGCGGAAGACCGATCATACAAGGGAAGATTCTAAAAGCTTCCAGAGAAGAAAACCAGGACACCCACCAAGCAATGAGCATCCAGCCACATCGGAGGAGCACAGTTCTGAAGGTGGATGATTTCCAGTGGCAATTACAAGGGAGACGACGTGAACATGCTTTCAGGAATGCCCAGTCTCTTCCGTGTCCCTGTCACCTTTCTCAGCTGTTGTCTTCAGAAAGTGCTCCAGGTAAACCAGAGCTCAAAGCCCAAGAGCTGAGTAAGCGGCGGGACAGGGCATGGAGGTAAAAGAAGGGAAGAGGGGCTCGCCCCACAAAACACGGAGTCCCTAGGCCAAGTCACAGCGATGGGAACCTATCATTCAATGTCACAACTGCCACATGGAGAGGAGAGAACACTGACAGAATTCAGCGTGGAGGGAGGAACGGGGAGATGTACAAACTGAAGGACATCGCCCTTTATCCTGACAGGCAGGAGACAGACACTGTCTCCTTGGGTAGGGTAAGGGAGATATTCGGGCACGTTCTTTACTTAGAGAAATGGCAATGACCCAAAAAATTAGAACCAGAAACAGGAAAGAGAGACCCCTCTGGGATTGGGGTCTTAGCCCTATAGTTCTGTACCCCTTGCTTCTTTAAACGGGTGTTATTACTTGGATAACTTTTAAAAATCCTCACCTGAGGTTACGTTTATTGATTTGAGAGAGGGAGGGAGGCATACAGAGAGAGAGAGACACCGATTGGTTGCCTCCCGCGTGCACCCTAATTGGGAACCAAACCCGCAACCTAGGTATGTGCCCTGACCTGGAATCGAACCCTCAACCTTTGGGCGTATGGGATGATGCTCCAACCAACAGAGCAACCGGGCCAGGGCTATTAGCTTGCTCTTTGCTTTTGAACCCAGAAGGGCTGGCGATGTCTGCAGAGAAATGAGCACCTGCCCGCTGGGGGCCTCTTGATATACACAGGTGGGGTGCGGGCGGAGCAACCTGAGGGGCCCACCCTGACCGTTCCCCCACCTCTGACTCCCACAAGCGGCCCCCCACTTGTCTCTAAGAGCCCACTCGGTGATCACAGGTCCAAAATGAGCTACTGAAGGGAACTGGAAGAATCTCATTCTTTTCCTGGTATATTCAAAATCTAACCTCCAATTTGCATTATCACCGGGGTCTATATCCAAAATAATGGATGATGACTTTTCAATGGCTTCAAACCTCTTTAAGTCTCTGATAAGTGTGAACTGCCCAAAATTGAGTTCTTTTTGTTCTTGGTTCCCTGGGAATGACCACGTAGGCGATTTTAAACCAACACCCGGTGCGGCGTGCTGGATGCTGGGTGATGAATGGTGGGTGACATAGGGACTACTAGGCACAGCCCTGGCAAGAATTAGCAAGACGGAGTGGAATCCCAAAGTCTTTTTTTTTTTTTAAAGAAAAGGATTTTATTTATTTATTTTTGGAGAGGGGAAGGGAGGGAGAAAGAGAGGGAAACATCAATGTGTGGTTGCCTCTCGCACGCCCCCTACTGGGGACCTGGCTCACAACCCAAGTATGTGCCCTGACTGGGAATCAAACTGGCGACCCTTTGGTTCGCAGGCTGGCACTCAATCCACTGAGCCACACCGGCCAGGGCCCCATACAGGTCTTTACAGTGCAAAACATAACATCTCACTAATATGTGATTCCTTCTATAACCTCAGAGATATGGGCTCAGGAGGATTCTATGGCTTAATAGGTATGCTTCTGCATTTGCTTTTTTCTCTTGTCTTTATGGCAAATGTCACTGAGTAATTAACAAGATGGTTAAGTGGAATCTGGACAAACCGGACACAGGGGCAGTCAGGATCGTGAAAGGACTCATAACTGGGGTTTCTGAGGAATTCTGGAAGTCCCTATTTGCATTCACTGGGGCTCCTGGAAATGGGAGTGAAATTCATATTGCACAGTTTGGAGGGCCAGGCACCTGCTTTTAGTTACGTCCAGGAAGGGGCAAAGAGCTGCCGATTGGCCTAGGAGCTAGACTCAGAGAGAGCAGGACCCATTCCTAAGCTTCCTAATGGAGTTTCCCATAGAAAGCCTGGTGCTGTTTGAGAGGTGGTCAGCTCCCCGTGGCTGGAGGTAATCAAGCATATTCTGGACAAATAATCAGGAGAGAATCTCAGCCTCAGTTGAAGGGTGTCGAAAGTCCCATTGAGTCCTGACCAGTGTGGCTCAGTTGGCTGGGTGTCATCCCCAAAGTGAAAGGTCACCGGTTCGATTCCCAGTTGGGGCACATGCCGGGGTTGTAGATTCAGTCCCCAGTCCAGGCACATACAAGAGGCAACCAATTGATGTTATCTCTCTCACATTGACGTTTCTCTCCCTCTCTTCCTCCTTCCTTTGCTCTCTCTAAAAATAAATAAATAAAATCTTAAAAAATAAAAAGTCACGTCAAGCCAAGAGCTGCCGTAGTTGGCCACATGTTTGTGGGCATTGAAGCACAGAGGTCTTAACTGCAGCCCCCACAGATGGGTGTGCACAGCCCTTTCTCCCATCCCTCATTCCCTTCTCAGCCTCCCTCCCCATCACACCCCTCCATAAGGACTCCTTATCCTGTGGCCAGGCTGGCGGAGGGCACCCCATTGACGGGCATGGACACAGCCTGGCAGGCACGAACAGGACAGCGGCCTCAGGAACAGGGCTGGCAGTTATACCCCGAAAGGGACTCATCAATGTGCACGTGTCCCCTGCAGGACTTCTTACAGCCCCAGGGGCGCTTCCCATTCTGCATATTTCCCACTTCTATTTCTAGAAGGCAAGAAGAGGCCCCCCTTGAGTAAACGACTCAGCTCTGATAGTCAGAAGTGATTTTGAACACCGATTTCAAAACACCAAAGGCCAAAAAAAAAAAAACAAGGACATTCAAAGTAGCCATGTAAAAACCTGGTATTTGGAGACTCTCTGGAATGTTCCTTCCCTTCCTCTGGTCCATGCTGAGTCCGGTGGAGGACGGAGCTCTGGAGGACGGGCCACCAAAGCTATGAACCCGCACAACAAGGTAGGGGTGTGCCTGTCCAAGCCCCGCCCCTCACCCTCCATGTCCAGAAGAACCTCCTCACCAAGGCCTAAAGTATCTAGAAGTTTCCTCACTTCTCTACTTTCCAGGGAGCCTCACCTCAGCTGGCTCGACAGGTTTTTCCACTCTGACCAGTGTCAGAAGAGGCAAGAATGTCTAATGGCTTGTCAAAATAGATTTGCCCTGCAGCCCTGGCCAGGCTGGCTGGCCAGGAGTCGAGGTACTAATAAGCTTGTGACATTCCTTCCTGGGTCACAACTGTGCAGCATAAACTCAGGACAGGCACACACAGACCACTTGGCACTACCGGGCGGCCGGCAGGCCAGGCACTCACCTGTGCATGGCCTTTGAGAGGATGAACATTCTAAGCAGACGCAAGGTGAGTCATGCCGGTCAAAACAGGTAGCTGCATGAAAAACAAATACATCTAGCACACACACACACACACACACACACCCATTTCCCCAAAAGCCCAAAAGTAGAAACGGGCTTTACTAGAGTTTAGCTTTTTCCAAACTCTACCTGGAAGTATTATAAGAACTTCATCATTTCCCAAGCATGTCAGCTCCCAAGGATTTTTAAAAGGCAAGAGCTCCCCTACCTGGAGTATCATGGGTTTTGTTTTGTTTTTTTTCTGGGACTCAGCTCCTTGGGCAGAGCTGGGAGTCAGGTCTGGACTAGTCTTCCCTGGGCTGAGACTGGTGACTGGATTGGGGGCAGGGGGTGCAGGATTCCCCTGGGACCCCAGCTCCGTTGTTGGGGACAAAACCCAGAGGGTACAGGGGTAGCCAACCTTCTGGCATCTGTGGGCCTCCCTGGAAGAACAGTTGTCTTGGGCCACATATTAAATGCATTGCGACATATAATCCCCTCAAATCTCATCGTGTTTTAAATAAATTTCTGATTTGGTGTCGGGTCGCATTCACAGCCATCCTGGGCTGCACACGGCCCACAGGCCGCAGATTGGATACCCCTGTCCGAGGCCCAGCTCCGGGCTCATTGAATCAAATATTCCCATTTGTTCCAGAAAGGAATGAAGGAAAAGAGGCCCGTTGAACCAATGTGACTTTGGATGCAAGCACCGAGGTGTGCTGGTTGGATCCTGCTCGCAAAAGATCAGCACTTAAAGAGACAACAATTTCTAAAATAAATGGCCAGATCATGACGCCGGTGGCAAAAATTATGCAAAGCAAAACAAAACAGAAAAACCCAAAACAACAGCAACAACAGACAAATGCTCACTGCAGAAAACATAAATCCCACAGATGAGCCGAGAGCAAGTTGATGGCCGTAAATCTCTGGCCGTGACCTGTCCCCAGGCTGGGGTCTTGGAGTATATATATTTATGTCTGGTGAAAGTTATACTCAGCACGGGATGTTTTAAAGTCAGACCTGCAGAACCCTGGGGTCAAGGTTAAGATCAGGGGGCCAGGCAAGATTTTACATGAGAAAAGGGCCCTGCTGGCTATGGAAGTAAATCAATACAAATACATAAACAAGATACATTTTGTTTTAATGGATTAAAGCCCACCAATGGCTACTAGCATGGGCAGGATGACAGGTACTGATTCTTCAGGGCTGCCTGAATCTGCAGCAGGGCCTGGGACTCCCTGTAGTGGGAGTCCCTCTCTGTGAATTGCTCAGGCCAAGGCACAGGGGTGGCGGATCCACTGTTACCGCGTTCCCCACTTGTACCTCGGTCCCTGGTGGGGAGTACCAGTCGCGTAGAGCCCAGCACTCATGCGTCGGAGCGCCCCAGCCCTCCGCCGGCCTGGGGGTCCGAAACCAACGCTGATTGTTTCGGATGCTGTGTCTGTCTGCACCAGGGTTCAGAGAGGGTGAGCCCCTTGGCTCAGGTCACCCAAGGCTATGAAGTGAGGGCGGGCCTGACCAATGCCACCAGGAATAGTCCTGATCCCCAGGTGGGCTCTGAGCAGACAGCGGGAGAAGTGCCCGTGACTTTAGCTGACGCGCAGTTCATAGAAGCTATTTAACCCAGAGCCATTGGAAACAGACGCAGCCTTCCCAGTGCGTGCCCATGGAGGTCCCGGTGGTGACACCGTCCTTCCCTGGAGAGGCAGGCGACCAGGGGTGGGTTCCCCTTGGCCCTCAGTAGAGTTCCACCGTGGCTGCAGGAGGCCAGGAGGCCACCAAGTAAGCAGCCCCATTGTCATCTGAGGATGGTGCTGCTGGGTTTCATCCCTGGGGGCCCCGGCCCAGGACAGGGGTCCCCTGCTCAGCTCCTCTGCTTTCCAAAACGGGACATTTCAACTCTTGGGGTGTGAGCATCAATTTGTACCTTCTTCACAGAAGTCAGTACCAAGGTCCAATTGTCACTGTAATCCCTTAATAGAGAGTATAATTTCTGTAAGGTTAGGCCATAGGACAGAATTTTCCAATGTATTTCAGGCCACTTTCCTCTCATCTTCTAAGACTCTGTGTTAGGCCCTTACCTCAGCCCTTCCCTCGAATCAGGGCTCATAAGACATCACCTCTCCTGCCGGCACCCCACCCTCACGCACCCAGAACAGTATCCAGGGTGGGGCTGCATGATTCCCATCAGCTCCCTCACCCTTGTGTGCATCCTGGAGGTTCATTCGGAACATGGGGTAGGAGTCCTGAGATTTAATTGGGAATGACACCTTGGGGCAGCAAAGACTTCTGGAGCCTGTTCCTTCCAATCTGGTGCTCCCAGCTTTCAGGGACAAGGGCCCTATTCTTTCTAAGAGCAGGGTAAAGTTCTGACACAGATCTCCAAGGGATAAGAATGGGGGCTGGGGAGCGTCCACTTAAAGCCCAGGGGCTGGGCTGGTTCCAGGTCTGCCCAGGGCCCATCAGCCCATGTCCCTGGGACCTGTAGGAATCCACGGGGGTCCCTGGCCACCCGGTCAGTGGGCTACAACCTCGGCACAACGGGGGAGCCTGTTAGAAATGCAGACTCTTGGGGCTCCAGACCTACAGACTGTGAATCTGCATTGCCTCAAGATCCTCAAAGACTCTGCATACACACAGAAGTCTGGGAGCTGTTATTCTATAGGATCCAAACCCTGTAGACCAGCTGAGTCTCAACCACAGCCACGCAGAAGAATCATGAGGGGGAGGTGAGCTTTTAGGAAGTGGCCATGCCTACCCTTCGCCCTCCCCTCCTCCTCCCCAAGGTTGATCCCGTGGGTCTAGATGGCGTATGGTATTGGCAGTTTCAATGCTTCCCTGTGAGTCTGGGGACCAGGGTGGAGAAGCAGTCATTGAGACCAGCTCTTGACCAGGAGGGGGACAGGGTAGAGTCTCCCCAGGGACTTTTTCAGATGACACAG
>VMDR010013401.1:0-25037 GCA_007922815.1 Macrotus californicus | reverse complement strand
AACATTTCATATAATAAGGGCTTGGTGATGATGAACTACTTGAACTTGACCTTATCTGGGAAGCACTTTATCTGCCCTTCCATTCTAAATGAAAGCTTGGCTGGATAGAGTAATTTTGGATGTAGGTCCTTGGCTTTCATGACTTGGAATACTTCTTTCCAGCCCCTTCTTGCCTGCAAGGTTTCTTTGGAGAAATCAGCTGATAGTCTGATGGGCACTCCTTTGTAGGTTACCGTCTCCTTTTCTCTTGCTGCTTTTAAGATTCTCCCTTTATCTTTCCTCTTGGGTAATGTAATTATGATGTGCCTTGGTGTGTTCCTCCTTGGGTCCAACTTCTTTGGGACTCTCTGAGCTTCCTGGACTCCCTGGAAGTCTATTTCCTTTGCCAAAGTAGGGAAGTTCTCCTTCATTATTTGTTGAAATAAGTTTTCAATTCCTTTCTGTTCCTCTTCTCCTTCTGGCACCCCTATGATTCGGATATTGGAACGTTTAAGTACATCCTGGAGGTTCCTAAGCCTCTCCTCATTTTTTTGAATTCTTGTTTTTTCATTGTGTTGTACTTTAATGTTTTCTTCTTTCTTCTGGACCACACTATTGATTTGAGTCCCGTTTTTCTTCCCATCCCTGTTGGTTCCCCGAACATTTGCCTTCATTTCCCTTATGGTCGCCTTCATTTGTTTATCGAATTTGCGACCAAATTCAACCAAGTCTGTGAGCATCCTGATTACCAGTGTTTTGAACTGTGCATATGATAGGTTGGCTATTTCTTGGTCACTTAGTTCTATTTTCTCTGGAGCTTTGATCTGGTCTCTCATTTGGGCCATTTTTGTTGTCTTGGCACACCTGTTATGTAGTAAGGGGCGGAGCCTTAGGTGTTCACCAGGGTGGGGGCAACCCACACTGCTGCGTTGTGACACTGTAGGTGGGGGAGGGGTCCGAGAGGGAACAATGGCGCCTGCTCGGCTCTCTGCAGGTTTTCAGTGACTTCCCGCGTGACCCACTCCAATTGGGCCCTTTGGTGCTGATTCTGGTGCTGCTTCCCGGGTGGGAGGGCTTATGTACGCTCTAGGACCCTGTGGGTCTCTCCAACGAGCTCTCCTATGAGTCTGGGAGTGCCACCGCCTCCGCCCCCACAGGAGCTTTCAATCAGAGGCTCTGTGGCTTTGTTTCCCCGGGATGGAACTCTGGGTTGCGGGGTCTGTCTCGCTCCCCAGTTGTTCCTCCCAGTTTATCCGCACAAGGGAGTGGAACTCCCAGTCCGTAGCCGCCAACTCTCCCGCTTTCTGCGCCCTTCCCCGGTCTGCAGTCACCAACTCTCCCAGCCAGCCGCGCCTTTCCCCGGTCCGCCAGCCGCCGCCCAGCGCGAGTCCTCTCCAGCCCGTCTCGCCCCTCCTACCGGTCTGGATGAAAGTTTCTCCTTTAGTTCCTTGGTTGTCGGACTTCCATACAGTTCGATTTTCTGTCAGTTCTGGTTGTTTTTTGTTTTAAAATTTGTTGTTGTCCTTCTTTTGGTTGTACAAGGAGGCACAGTGTGTCTACCTATGCCTCCATCTTGGCCGAAATCGGTATTGTATTCTTTTTGATGCAATTGCAAATGGGATTGCTTTCTTAACTTCTCTTTCTGGTAGTTTGTTATTGGTGTATAAAAATGCAATGATTTCTGAATATTAATTTTGTATCCTGCTACTTGACTGAATTCATTTTATTAGCTCTAATAGTTTTCTGGCGGAGTCCTGAGGGTTTTCTCTATATAGTGTCATGCCAACTGCACATAATGACAGTTTTCCTTCCCCCTTCCAGCTTGGATGCCTTAAGTTTGAGATAACTTTTAGACGTCCAAGCAAAGATGTTGAACAATGTTTGTATATATTTGTCTGCAGTTCAAGCTAGAGCTTAGTTTTGGAAGCACAAATTTGGGAGTCATCATGTGTAAGTGGTATTTAGAGTCACAGGATTGAATGAGATCACCTAGGAGGCAATTGTAGATAAAAAGAGAAGGGATTTGATGCCTGAGCCCTGGAGTGTTTCAGCCTGGAAAGGTCAGTATGATGAGGAGAAACCAGCCAGGGGATCTGAAACCCAAGAGAAACATTGTTGTACCCAGGGCCAGATCAAGAAAGTGATTCAAGAGGAGGAAGTGACTGTGTTACATGTGTGGGGAGAGCTGTGCTGAGTGGGAGGTGAATACCTTTGGTCTGTTCATAAAGTGCCCAGTGGAAGGAAGTGCTGGTTTCATGACATTCATGCAATTGAGGGTCAGAAGACAGTCATAATCGGCTTCAGAGCAAGGCTGAGATGAGAGAACATTTGAGGGAAGATGGATGGTCTCTGGGAAACAACTGTAGTGGGTTGCCCAAGTACTTTATAAAAGACTAGAATGAAAATAAAACTTCAAGGAGAGATTTTGCTTCAGTGACTTTGCCCCGGGGTCATTGTATATGTTAGTTGGCGCTTAGAAAAATGTCTACCTAGACATAGAGAACAAATTCTATGTGTTTCTTAATATTTAGATTTAAAAAAATCAAGAAGTAAATCAAAATTATTTACAGTTCTATAAATTTAGTAAATTTAGACTAATAAAACTCTATACCTAAAAGGATAAATATTACTGTATATACAAGGTCTGTCTGGAAAATGTCTAGTCATTGTCAATATAAGGAGAACTGTTTGCATGACATGGATGTAACCCGGCAGCCAAGGAGAGTGGACTGGAATGTGCATGTGTGAACAATGAGGACTTCACTGTACTAGTCAGTGGGGGTGGTAGCTGCTGTTGAGTGAGCATGTGCACTGTGTGGCCATCACATTCAAAATGACTGAGTGAGTAGAGCAATGAATCTGCATCCAATTTTGCGTTAAACTTGAACATTCCTCTGCAGAGGAATGCATCTATTCAGAAGGCTGCAGCTATGGGCAACTGGTGATTGGCAGCTTCATCACCACAGCATGCCCACCCATGCATCACATCTGGTTCAGTTTTTTTGGAAAACATCAAATCGCCCAGGTGACTCAGCCTCTCTACAGCCCAGATTTGGGTCCCTGCAACTTCTGGCTTTTCACAAAATCACCTTTGAAAGGGAAGAGATTTCAGACTGTTGATGAGATTCAGGAAAATACGATGGGGCAGCTGATGGTGATTGGGAGAACTATGTGAGGTCCCAAGGTGTCTACTTTGAAGGGGACTGAGGTGTCATTGTCCTACGTACAATGTATCTTGTATCTTGTATCTTCTTCAAAAAATGTCTCTATTTTTCATAGTACATGGCTGGATGCTTTCTGGACAGACCTCATAAACTATTCCTCAGTAAAGTTGACTTTAAAAATTCCAATAAATTTCTCTAAGTGACAAAGTTCCTCCAAATGTCACTCCTCAAATTTGGCTGGTGCACATCTGGGCTGAGCTATGCATTACATGTGGGCAAAGCTCTGTTATGAATGAACTATCCTTGTTATGAAGAAGACTTTATCATTGAAATAACATTAAAACAAAATCTGTATTTTTTTCCCTTCTGTATTTTCTCACTCCAGTCCATTTGGAGTACATATTTGATTGTATTCTTTCTTCTGTTTCCTTTATACTGAACCTTGCACTTTAAAATGCAAGGATCAAAAGAAGTTGTCTGTGCAAAATCACTTTGAAAACTACAGAGTTCTGAACACCTGTAAGGCATTACCATTGTTATTACTGCAAGAAAGGAAGACAGACTACGATAGCATTCTACTCTTTAGAGGGGCAGTCTCCCTCTGAGGCTATCAGCAAAGTGGTAGATCTAGCTTTGTGGAGATTCCCAGACCAGATCCTGCACTGTTCCTGAGTGTGATATGACCTGTAGCTGTCAATAATCTTTCTCCAGAGACCCCTTCACCCCTGGAAGAAAACTTCAGAGAATAATATAATACATTACAATTGCCAATAGCTATCCTGTTATTTTTCAGTATGTGAGACAAGAAGTCCTTATTTACCCCTCTTTTTACTTGAGCTTATTCCCTTATTTCTTTTTCCCCTTGGCTTTGATTAGAATTGATGAGAAAAATATTGGTAAATGTTGATTTTCCTTTACAATTGTTGAGGCTGCTAGTCTACCAAAAGGGAGTCAAAAGACAAAATTCTTATTAAGTGACCTTGTTAGGCTTTCTGCTATTGTCCTCAACTTCTCCCTTTTCCAAATTGTTATAATTAAGAGAGTGCCCATTAAATGATTTCTCTTTGTCAGATGGATTATGTTTTATAATGTAGCCAAATTTTATACTTGTTATGAATCCCCAGGCCAGTGCCAACAAAATGTCAGCACCTTTTCCCCACAGCAGCTAAAACAGCAGAGGAAGGTCAATACTGGCAATTTGGGAGGAAACCAATGTAGCTTTTAGCCAATGGCCTCCTCTCCTTGAGTGTCAGTAAGGTGTTCTGTTGCAGCTCAGGGCCTCTGCTCTTTATGAAATAGGGATTTAAAAATATGTTGGCATCAAAGTGTCTCAGAACAACAAGCAGCCCACAAATCTCAAGCTAAAGTGATGCTGAACTGACCCACACTGACCTGAAAAATATCCCACTTTGGGACCCTGGTGGGTCAAGATATCTGTCATCCTTATTCTGTGTTCTCATGCTGTGATTGCATGTCTGGGTTGCTGCAGCCAGGCTTCCTAATAAAAAGGAAATGATCCCATCAATCGCACAGATGTTTGGCAGAGGGTAGACTAAACATCTGGTTGATTGACTGAATGGTTTACTCTCTGGCTGGATAATTGGTATCAACTAAACACAATGTGTGAAGGGACCCTTTAGAATACCATTCTCCTGAGGCATCCATCACACAGAGTTTCTAGGAAGTTCTATGCTTATATTAACAAAATTTTGATTCTGAGATGAGATCCTGCTTTCTTTGCTTACTATGTAACTTCTTTGCATTTTTTACCAACCTTGCCCATCAAAAACTTTCCAACACTGTTTGATTCCCTTTACTACAAAGACATCCTTGACAGAGATGCTAGTAGTGTTTGTAGCAATGCAAAAATGTTTTAGCATGGCTACAATGTCTAGGTTATTTGCATTTCATAGACCATTTCACAAATTAGTCCTGCACTGAGTTTTCTTTGGAGCACTATCCAGGCAGCATATCCCACTTAGCAGTTAGACATTCTGGATTCTAGATATAATAGATTTTGTGTTAGCATGACAGCGTCCTTTCTACCATCTTTTATTTAGGTAGGAAACTCTCCTACATCAGAGAGAAAGTCTCTTTTTTAAAGTATATTTTATTGATTATGCTATTAAAGTTGCCCCAATATTTTCTCCCCTTTCTCCCCCTCCTTCCTGCACCTCCCCACCCTCCAACCTGCCCCTGCCCCTTATTTCATGTCCATGGGTTGTACATATGAGTTCTTTGGCTTCTCCAGTTCCTTTACTATTGTTAACTTCCCCTTTTCTATTTTGTGTCTACCATTTATGCTTCTTATTCCCTGTACCTTTTGCCTCCTTTCTACCCCTCTCCCTCACCACTGATAACCCTCCCTGTGATCTCCATTTCTGTGATTCTGTTCGTGTTCTAGTTGTTTGCTTAGTTTTTGTTTTTGTTATTTTAGGTTCAGTTGTTGATAGTTGTGAGTTTGTTGTCATTTTACTGTTCATATTTTTTATCATCTTCTTTTTCTTAGATAAATCCCTTTAACATTTCATAGAATAAGGGCCTGGTGTTGATGAACTGCTTTAACTTGACCTTATCTGGGAAGCACTTTATCTGCCCTTCCATTCTAATTGATAGCTTTGCTGGATACAGTAATTTGGGATGTAGGTCCTTGCCTTTCATGACTCTGAATACTTCTTTCCAGCCCTTTCTTGCCTATAAGGTTTCTTTTGAGAAATCAACTGATAGTGCTATGGGAACTCCTTTTCTCTTGCTGCTTTTAAGATTCTCTCCTTATCTTTAATCTTGGGTAACTTAATTATGATGTGTGTTGGTGTGTTTCTTCTTGGATCCAACTTTTTTGGCACTCTCTGAGCATCCTGGACTTGCATGTCTGTTTCCTTTGCCAGACTGGGGAAGTTTTCCTTCATTATTTTTTCAAATAAGTTTTCAATTTTTTGCTCTTCCTCTTCTCCTTCTGGCATCCCTATGATTCAGATGTTGGAATGTTTAAAGTTGTCCTGGAGGTTTCTCAGCCTCTCCTCATTTTTATGAATTCTTGTTTCTTCACTGGGTTCTGGTTGGATGTTTATTTCTTCCTTTTATTCCTAATTATTGATTTGAGTCCCAGTTTCCTTCTCTTCAGTGTTGGTTCCCTGTATATTTTTCTTTATTTTGCTTTGTATAGCCTTCATTTCTTTCTTCATTTTGCAAACAAACTCAATCATATCTGTGAGCATCCTGATTACCAGTGTTTTGAACTCTGCATCTGATAGGTTGTCTATGCTATCTCCTCGTTGCTTAATTCTTTTTCTGGAGTTTTGATCTGTTCTTTTATTTGGGCCATATTTCTCTGCCTTGGCACACTTGTTACGTTGTAAGGAGAGGAGCCTTAGGTATTCACCAGGGTGGGGTAACTCACTTCACTGTGTTATGGCACTGTATGTGGGGTAGGGGTTAGAGAGGGAACCATGCCGCTTGCTACCTTGCTTGGTTCTTGCCACACTTGCCATCACTTCCCTCGCTCCCCACTAGCAGATTGTGCCCTTTCAGGTGCTGATTCCCAGGTGGGTGGGCTTGTGTATGTTCTAGGATCCTGCGGTCCCCTCCAGTGGACTCTCCTATGAGACTGGGAGTTTCTCCTGCCACCGCAACTCCTACAGGTTTGTATGGCCAGAGGATTTGAGGATTTATTTCCCAGCACTGGAATCCTGGGTTGCATGGTTTATCTTACTCCCCAGTTGTTCCTTCCAGCTTATCCACATGGAAATGTGGGAAATCTCGTCTGCCAGCATCTGCCTTGCCCACCCTGGGTAGCCAGATGCTGCCTTGCCATGTCCTTTCCACCCTGCTTCCATCTCTGCCACCCCACCAGTCTGAATGAATGTTTCTCCTTTAACTCCTTGGTTGTTGGACTTCCATGCAGTTTGATTTTTCTGACAGTTCTGTTGTTTTTTTTTAATTGGTTGTTATCATTCTTTTAGATGTGTGAGGAAGTGAAGTGTTTCTACCTATGCCCCCATCTTGGTCAGGATCCCTAGCAAGTCTCTTGTTTGGCATCTAAAACAGTATAGAGTTGGTAGTTTGTTGTGGTAAAAAGAGCACTGGATTAGGAGTCAGGATTTGAGCAGTAGGACTACTTCATTAATTAACTCACTCAGTGAGACCTGGGCATCGGTTTCACTCTCTAGGCTTCCATTTCCTGACCTACAAAATGATGAACTTCAGCTGAGGCTTGTAAGCCTATAAGAATCTGTGATTTGCTGAAACCCAGGAGGTGATGGATGAGGTATAATCAATGTCATGACACTGAGTTTGGATTGCTGCTTGAGGAAAAAATTCCATACAGGCAAGAAAATACCTTGCACAATGAATTAGTGGTCCTATTTACTTCCAAATGTTCCTAGGGTGGGCAATGTATTAAATATGATATTATCATTAATATTCTGGTATGAATTTATTAAGAAGCTTAATTCTTACCTAGAAGCACATGATAAATATGCTTGAGGGTGGACATAAGGAAAGAGTCAAAGGGTTTGAGATGAGAAAGATGGTTCTCATGCACTGCCATCATGGAGGGCGAGGGACTGATGACTGATACGGGGTCGGTGGGGGTAAAATGACAGAAAGAGAACGTAGAGAGAAAATGGAGGGGCCCAGAGCACTGATTTTACCATGTCACCATTTTGTCAGCAGATTCTGTCTTCAATGCTGACAGATCATAGTGTCTCAGGGTCAGAAGTATCACAGGCCATAAAAGGTCTGGGCATTAATTAACCAGAAGTACTTAAGTTAGACATTGCTTCATGTTCTGAAACTAATGATGATGGTATATATTCCTGAGTCGATAAAATGTATATTCTAAAAATCCATGTTTCCAAGACTAGGTAGTGGTTTTAGAGAAAATAAGTAAATTTACAGATACTAGTTTGTGATGTTTTCAGATTAAGTTACTGAACTTCCTACTTATTGTTAAGCATTTTGAAAACATTAGTGTACATTTGTTAAATGTTCAATTTCAGAACGTAGTTTGCTATTATCAGCGTCATTTCACTCTTAAGCAGACAGAGCTATAAGAAAACTAAACTGCCCTGTCTATGGGCCTCCAAAAATCAGATTGCAGAGTATGGTTCTATGGCACTAACATATACTTAATGAAAATCATACTGTGAGCACTGGGCATGTTTTTGTTACCCAAAACAAGCTTGTTTTCTTGTCTCTTTCTTAGAGGGTCTGAAGTCTTTTTTCTTCCCTGGGTGTGGAGTATTCTATTCAATTTTCTACTCGGAGTTTTCTTCTATCCTCATCCACCCCTAATTCTTACCTACTTCAGAGTGGTATGGGTCAGAGAAGAGGGAACATAGAATGAAATTCTCATTACTTGATTCAAATTCTTTTTCTCATAGAAATAATACCTTAGCTAACGACCCACACCTTCAGAGAGCTCTCAAAAGTGCATTCCATCAGGCAGCCAATGGCTGGGGGGACTGGAGCAGGGAGTGTGGGTGTTCTCTGTGCCGTCTCCTTTGTATGCAGGACAACTTCTCATCTGTCTGGGTTGGGTTTGGGGCAGTTCTGCCTGCAGTCCTGGGGCCAAGGTGACTTCTCAGAGGTCCCTCTGGTCCTCTGGTTCCACAGCAGTACCCAGGAACTGTTCAAACATATGTCGCATAAAAGTCCACATGGTTTCAATTATGTTGACTGCATTACAGCTTTTGCTTTGTTTGCACAGACCTGTCATACTCAGAATCCCTGCTCTGCTGAGCCCCTTCTGCCACAGAATCAGGGGTGGGATGAGGTTAAAACAACACGAAAATGGAAGAGAGCTCAACCAGCTCATTCTGTATAATAAACTTCATTCCACTGAGGTCCTAATTTCATCAAGTAGTACAAGTCAACATCGAACATTAATGAGAGAAGGTTTCCAATTAGATACAATCTGACACTGGCCCTGCTTCTCAGTCACCTTCAATTGTCAGCAATAAAAAAGGACAGTTCAATATGATATGGATCATTCACTCCAAATCTCCACAACTCATTTATGACAAACACAACTAACAGAGCATGAGGAACTGCAGAATTGTTTTTCATTATCTTGGCACATTGGCTTCCGACTACAGCTGTAATGATCTTCAGTGATTTTCCGTAGAGCACACTGTTAATGATGGTCTAAGATGTGAAGGCAACCAGAATTCTAACTGAAAATCTCAGGAATCTTTCATTCAGTTTGGGAAAGAACAAATGGATCTCCAGAAGAAGAAAATGAGAAAAAAATTTAAAAGGAAAAATGTTTTTTTTTATAACTGATGTAGCTTTTTGTGGGGCAGGGCGATATCTCAGTTGTAAATGAACAGGAAGAAGTTGAAGTGACCAGATCTGGAGCATTAACCCACAGAGACCTGTGGGAACGACCACATGCTCAAACCGCCTTGTCTAAAGCAATGGGATCGGCCAGGGTTTTATGAAAGCTTGTCAGAGTCTCTGTAGGTCCAACATGGTGAGTGGGGCCTAAACCCCTACGATGTCTGAGAAGTAATTTATTTAAATTCAGTTGTGTGTCATTACCCCAGCCGGTCAGTCAGGATACCTCCAGTGGGTGGGGAAATGGGGCGAGGACGTAGATCCCCAACATCTAAGGATGCCAATACTGTGGCTCTCGGCTAAGGATCCAACCAAGTAGTCAGGGGTTCATTCATTCACTTATTCACTCAAATATTTATTCAACACTCACTCATGCCACATATGGGGCTTCAGAGGTTCAGGTGGTGAGACATACAGATACTGTCCTGGGGAAAGGAGGGGTAAGCAGGCAGCCAGAGTCAGAGCTCTAGGCAAGGCACATGGAAGCCTTGGAAGAGTAGTATATACTGGCATTTCAGGACACTTAACTATTTTTCTCTTCACTTAGGAGGCATATTACCAATTCCCAGTTCTATTATTTCATATCACCATTATAACTACATCAGCCTCATTTTATATCAAACCACATGGGTACTAGGGGGCAGTGCAGCTGACCACAGAATCAGTATCCAAGAGGCAAGATATTGAGAACAAGATAAGATAAGCCCACTCCGGGCAGGCATCTCAGGTGGTGGAGGGCATGGCAAAGCTATGAACTTGGTACTCAGGCTAACAATCTGGGTACCATATGTCAGATACCAACAATAAGCAGACAGTGATACACCCCTTTCCCCATCCAGGGTGCTTCTTAGACGCGCTGTTCTGGTACAACAGCAGGTCCTACTCGATTTTCCATGTGCGAGCAGACAGGTGGGTAGATTTGAGGGAAAATGGGCCAAACCTATCTGTTCTCTCATGCAGCTGCGACATTTAATTTCCTCATTTATTTGGGAAGCAGTTTTATAAAGTCAATACTGATCTCTCCCTCTTTGGCTGAGTTAGCAAACTCATCTCTAGGGCCCTGCACTGGATGCAGGAGTTAGAAACCCCCATAACTCTTACTGCGCACAGCCCCACAGCCCTAACCATGACCCTGACCCTAACCCTAACTCTAACCCTTCAAAGTGAATGAAAATCAGTGGCGTTCCTGTGTCATTGACTTAGGTATTTTTGTCCAGCTAGATTTTAAATGTCCTAAATGACAAACTCCACCTCTCATCTTGAAGAGAAATCTAGAAAATGATCAGTCTCATTTTTAAGTATTTCCTTATTCCTTAACTTTTATTTTTCCTGAAAAATATTGGGTTCTATTAATCCTAATGGTGTAGGCTTTTCCCTCCTTGATTTTAAAATATTATTACTTTCTCTACAGCATTTGTACCCTTCAAATATTTGTAGACCTCTTTGTCTTTTCTCAGTCATTAGGCAAGTCATGCACATTGAGCATTTTTAATCTTCTAGACTCTCTTCATAAATCAGTGCCCACATTGTTGGCATCATTTTGCTCTTCTGCTTATTTGATCTATCTTTCAGATTCAGAGGTGATCAAAACTGCATTCATTTATTCCATTGCAAATGTCACTATTTTTGCACATATCTCAGTGAAAATCTTTCTCATCTAACATTAAAGATACCCTTGGACTCTTCCTGCAAAATTTCATAGCCATCCTGGATCTATTTAATCACCCTTTCCTTTCAAGACCATCTGGGAGGCCACCTAGTTAGGTGAAAAGACCAATGTATAAAAATTTGGGTTCAAGTGCTGGCTTTGCAACTAATTAACTGTATTCTTCTGGAGAAAGTCACTTTTCCTTTCCAAGCCTCAGTACCCTATTATTCAAAAAGAGGACTGGATTATATGCTTTTGAGTTCTGAAATTCTATGATGATCTTGATTCATGAATGAAACAACCTTGTTGAAATTACTTCACCACCTTAACTTCTAATTTTCTCTCCTAAAATAAGAATTACAATTTTCCTCTTCTTTACCTCAGTTGTTTTGAAGAACAATTGAAACCATATATATGAAGATGCTTTTAAAATTTTGAAGTGCTAATCAAACAGAAAGCTTTCTTCCTCTTCCTCTTCTTTTTATTATTATCATCACTATGACAATTACAGGTGTCACTCTGTGGCAACCTGTTCTTTTGTCTTAGGCTGAAAGTCACTCTTCTTGTTACTAGTGGCTTCACTGGAGTCTCTGATTTCATGAGTAGCATTAAATGATATCCAACTCTTCCAGGCACAGAATAATTTTGTGGCTTCTTTAATTATTGGTGATGGCAAATATGCTTTAATTTTCCTAGCCTGTATGTCTTTATTTTACAACCAAATTTATTTTGCTTCATCTGATCAGTTATTTTAGATTATTGATTCCTAAGAAAATATCTTGCATGTCTCTTCTAAATTAGACTTCAATATGTTGTTGGCAGATAATCCATATTATTTATTTGTTCTCAATGGTATTTCTATCCCCCCCCCCAAAAAAAGCAGCTGAAAATTGCATCAATGTGCTGTTTACTCCTTTTTTAAGATCACTAATGAAATAGATGAAAGGATTAGGGAAAAATAAGAACTCTGAATTTGAAATATCCAGGAATACTAGTCTGAACGAGAGTTTCAAGTGGTACCTTTTAAAAATCAGTGCATTAAGCAGAGAAGCAGCTTACTGGAGTGCAAGAATCAGTAAGTAGTAGTAAAGCTCAGATCTTCCAGCTCCAAATCCCATAGCCTTTCTCTGGTGCCCTCTGTCCTTCATAATCATAGTTCCAATTTGCCTACTTCTGGGGCACTGATCTGTCCTGGTCTTTGGTAGCTTTTAAAAAGTAGAGTATTCAGGGATTGTTTTGTGTCTTTTAGAAACTTAGTTTCTAAAAGAAATAATGACAGATGCTCTAGCTTAGCAGTAAGACTAGAAAGGTGTTCTCTTTGGCAGGAGAACCTCTCCGGTTCCACAAATAATGTTCACAAGACAATTTCCGTTAACCTACATGTGCATAAGGTCTGCCCTGGCAGTGTGCCTGTTAAATGGAAGCTTTCTGAGTGGTTACAATGCATCAGTGGAATTTTTCATAACAACCATTGGGACAATGGTACGTACATTTATTGATCCCTTTCTGCTCTACTCTCATGTGTTTGGTGTATTTTCTAGAAAAAAAGTCTCATCCCCTTTAATGTATACATCTCTAGTGAGAACTAGGTTTAAAAAAAAGATAAAAAGCATTATTTTAGAAAGAGCTTTGAAAATTTTACTCAGTGTAAACTTTGAGCCTTGGAATTGGGATTAGAAGTTCTGGTTTCCTTTCTGTCCCCTGGTTACTTACTGTGTTACTTTGGACAAGCCATTCTGCTACCCTAAATTCAGTTTTTTGTGTGTAAACTGGAAGAGTGATGCTTGCTTGGACTGCATTATGAAAATTAGATGAAATCACTGTAAAATGATAGGCCAATGAGATGGCTGTTATTATTTCCACTCAAAGTTTTAAGCAAGTGAGTAACTTATTATGCTGCTGATGTCTAAGGAAAAAGAAATCAAACTGAAACATGTCTAATATGTACCTTTGGGCAATAAAGGTTGATGGAAGTTTAATTCAAACAGTTAAGAACTCAGCATTGAGGAGAGCTGGTTCAAGGACTTACGAGGAAAGTGAAGAACCCCAAAACGGCTCTACGGGAGGCAGCCAGATTCATCACGTTATCTGACATAGCCCAGTCTGTTCGTGGTGAGTGTGGTCGAGGCAGTTGGACTCAGAGTGTGCTCCTGTCCCAGGTCTGAGTGAAAACAGTTCTTTAAATGGGGGTTCTAGTGGTGGCGCTCTAGGCAACGTAGCGATTGTCTGTCTCTAGGTATTATGGCTTAGCAAGTTTTGCTCAAGTACTATGTATGTTATTAGTATCCACATATGCTATTAAAGTAATAAGTGCATAATGGCTTATGTTTATTGATCACTTCATGTGCTCTGTGCTAGGTGCTCTGCTCCAGTGAATTATTTAATTCGTGCAATGACCCTATGATCCATCCTCCATTATATCCCCTATGCTTCAAAAGAGAAAGTGGAGGCACAGAGAAATTAAGTAACACGATCAAGGTCACACAGCTACTAAGTGGTGGAGTCAGGACTTACATCCCCGGAGGACCAACTGCAAAGTCACTAAACAATGAAGGGTCTGGGTTTTGTGAGTCCTGAAGCTTATGCAATAAGAGAATCCTCTTTAAGAAAAAGAATACACAAATTATGGATACATAATCACTAGTGCCCCTCCCAGGGCTTTGGAAACTTAAGTTTCATTTAATTCACAGTCTTCCTTGCCTGTACTGCGTTACACCATTTTGATTGAGTTAATTTTTTTTTTTGAGAAATAGCAGTATTGACATAATTTGCCTTACTGATCCCCAAACATTTTCCCTTGTGGAGAGTTAATAATTTGAAGATTTCATGCAATGACAGTTAATATCTGAGGTTTCATGTCATAATTCAGAAAGCTACTAATATCCAGTTAGCGGCAGGTACTAGAAATTACAGCTTGGTCCTAGAGGGAATTAAAAACTTTTGAAATGGTGTTTTTTTTTTTCTTTAGTCATGGAAGATTTAGGTAGAAAGAAACCTTAGAGAATGGCTTGGGAAGATGCTTCATCTCTGAGATGAAAGAGAGAAACTTAAGGGGCAGGCAGTGTGAGAAACCGCTTAAGAACATGTGTCTAGAATCCATCAGCCTGGACATGGAATCACAGGGCCGAAGGTCTCCCATTCTGTATGCCTTTGTGCAGGTTATTTGACCTCTCCAAATCTCAGTTTTCTTATCTGTAAGATGTTGATGATAAATGCTCACTTTCAAGGAAGTAGGGATTACATGTGGCAATAACTGAAGAATTCTTACCATAGCATTGAGCAAATGAAAATCAGAGGGGAACTGGAAGTTAGTAGTAGCTGTTGCAGTTAACATACGATTTCAAAGCCACCAGATGTTTTGGGTGGAATTGAGGCTGGAGTCAAGATCTCTTGATTTCTTATCAAATGACTTTTCCAATCCTCTAAACTGTTTCTTTCTCAAAATGAGTGCAATGATGGAAATGGCACAGTCATAATTTCAGGAAATCCAGGCATTTCTGTGAGACAGGGGTAGTAAATGGGAACAAACTCTCTCCTCTTTGGGCTCCCCACGGGAATAGTTAAGCATTTTAAGAGTGGGCCTATACAGCTTAACGAGGTGTTATCATTACCTAGCAAGACTGTTGGTAAAAATTTGTTCCCATATAGTTCCAGAACTTCTTGGGAATTGGAACTTATTGGTCCCAAAGGGAGAAACATCTTCTGTGGGAAATTTTAAATTCGGGGCCATGGCTTCCCTTTTTTTCTTTTCTTTTTTTCATTCTTACTACTGACTCACATGTTCAGTAAAGCCTGGTTAGAAAGTTACAAGCTAATTTCTTGTAGCGTTTGGCTGGACTGGGCTTGCAAATTTTTGAATGAATTTCTTCCATGCATCTGAAATTAAGCTGAGGACATGGATAACATTTGTGTTATTTTGATAGATGGCATCTCTAAAAGGACAGAAATACATAATCTGTTGGTCTTTTTTTCTCAATGATCCAAATGGGTTACATTTAATGGTGGAACTTTGATATTTAACCTATATGAGCCTAATTTTCTTCATCTTTAAATGGAGAAGTGGTTCTTACTTTATAGGGTGTTGCTATCATTTAACCAGATAGCAGGACATCTGACACATGAGAGGTTCCAATAAGTGCTAATTCTTATTTTTATCCTCTTCTACAACATTTTGAGGTTAATAGATAATATCTCAATAGATAAAGTACGCACTTAGTGGCTAAACAAGCCTGAGGAATATTTGTTTGAATGACAGATTTCTTTACTGCAGCATTTCCCAGGATCTTTGTGCTAATACGCAGTATGACCCTTCAAGGGAAAGAAGCACAGCATGCTGAACTTCACAGACTCAATCGGTAGCAAAGATTTCCATATAAATATACAAGTATTTTTTAGAACACATTTTGGGAAATGCTATATATCCAAAATAATCCAGAATAATCTTTGAGAAGAGAAGATGATCTCTGAGCTGTCACATCCAAAGTTCTGACTCTTTATGGAGATTCTCAGAAGTTAAGCAGGAATTGTAGCAGAGGTGGGTTGTACAGAAATAATAGATGAGCCAGGAGGTTGTATTTTATGATGGCAGCAAGCTTCATTTTTGGAGAGATGGGATTAATTTCACAGAAGTGTATCTCTTTATTATCACTTCCTCAAGAAAGAATCCTGTGTCTGGAAGGCTTACTTTAACACCAAAATTAGGGCCAGTGTCCAAAGTCATTATGTGGAATAGGTTTGCCTGTGGGAGTGGCCATATGACTAGTTTAATGGAACAGAAACAGAAATGATGTGTGCCATTCTGGGCCAAGACTTGTGAGTAGTGGGTGTGCCTCCCCTGGGTTTGCCTTTCCTTTCTACTGCATGGATAAAGAAGATGCGGTAGCCACTGGTGTGGTACCAAAGAAGGGAAACCAGGGTCTCCGGGCACTGAGTGGGGAACTTGCACTGGGTTACTGCATAGTGAGAAACAAATCTTTACTGTGTTATAAGACACCGATGCTTGGGGATACATTTGTTCCAGCAGCTGGTAATTCTTAACTAACGCAATGTCACCCTCCTTTAATTTTTTTTTTTTCAGAAATACTTTCTTCCTTTCAAGAGTGCTATTAAGCATAAGTTGAGTATTCAGTTCTGTGAGAGACAAAGGGTTGAGGAAAGAGAAGTACTGAGGTTCAAGACATAATCCTTTTTTTAAATTGAAGCTTATAGTTTGGCCGAAGAGACAATGACCCAGGGCACATATATATAGAGGTTAGGAATCTCTGAGCTCCTACAGCTTCTCCCTCTGTCTTTGAAGTTACCCTGTTCTGCAGAGCAGCCTCCTAGGGGACATGGGCACCCTGGTTGGCTGTGCTTGAGACAGGATAGATGGGGAACAAATAATGTACATGCCAGGGTTTGTAATTCCTTTCAGACCTAGCCTGTCAGCCCTCACCCTGGTGGCAAAAAGTCTCCAAATAACAAGTGGCCTCAGTGATGGCTTTTAGTTCCAGCTGAATTATTCTTTTTTTATTTTTTAATGGATGATTGTTTTTTCCAGCTTTATTGAGAATAATTGACAAATCAAATGGCAAGATATTTAAAGTGTACAATGTGATGATTTGATATAAATTCATTGTAAAAGGCTTTCCCCTCATCGAATTAATGGATACATCGATCACCTCACATATCTACCTTTTTTGTGAGAACATTTAAGTTCCATTCTCTTCTCAAATTTTAATTGTACAAATACAATGTTATCATCTATTGTCACTATGTTATACATTAGGCCCCCAGCTGAGTAATTTTCAGTTGTGAGTGAGAGAATTTCTTCTCAGGGTTTCACCTACTTCTTTGTTTTCTCCTCACTAGGCTCATTCATTCATTCATTCATTCACTCATTCAGCAAATCTTTGAGCACATACACTCTGCTGTGTGCTTCAGATGAACAAAATTCCAGCTTTTATTAACTCGAGTCACAGATCGGAAGAGAAACAGACATGCCCACAATCTCAGCAAATGTGACAAGGGCCATAGTAAAGAAGGAAGAACTTTGCTCTTTGGGACGAAAGAAAGGAATGAGTGATGCACTCAGCTAGAGGGAGTTGGTAGGACTCTCAAGGAAGGTGATGCTTGGAGAGCTCTGAAAAAGGAGTAGGAATTTGCAGGAAAGCAGGGACAACATGTTTGAAAGTGTGCTGCTCCACATGCAACACAGGTGAAGTCAATGGATTGAAAAAGCTCAGCGTTGGAGAAAGACAAGCAGCTGAGTGTAGACAGTACTTTTCAATATCTTCTGTATGTATAACAGTACCTGTTACGGAAATGGCACTCAATAAATACTCGTGAAATGCATAAGTAGCATACTAAGTGGAGGATTCAGGTATAAACAGTAAAAAAAAGCAGAAGATGAAATTCCCAAAAGCATATTATTTGATTGTGAGACAGTAACTTAGAAAACTGTGGCTGCAATATACATTTTCATTATGGGCAATAGAGATGAGAAGCTTATGATGTGCCTTCGAAATCTTAACCATGACATCATTTGCTACTGCCTTACAATATCAGGAAAAGGAGCAGGCCCTAAGGCAAGCACCAGAGAGCACTGAAAATAAGACTTGGTCGATGAGTTACTTATTGAGAACATGTGTGAATGGAAAACGGCATGTTGAAAATATTTCTGCGTAAGTTGAATGTTGTTTATCTATAGCAACAGGATTAATCGTTATTTTACTCGTGTAAATAAAACCTTCAGAGTATCAGAAATGCCAGGGACGACTTGAAATTTTGTTTGCATTCTCATCCACAGATGACACTAAGAAAATAATGGTGATGAACTCATTTGGAGGTCGCAGGCAATGATGGAAAATTTATTTGGATTCAAAACAAAAACATCATTTTGAATTGGAAAGCTGCTATGTATGTATACAGGCTAATGCATTTTGGAATCAAGAAACTGAAAATGTCAAAATATGGCTATCTGTTCAGAACTGTGTGGAACCCAAAGAAGACGATTATTTCCAAATGGCACCACTGCCCAGAATTATTTTGGCAGGAGGTATAAGATCCCACTGGAAGCAGTGAACTTCACCTCCCACCAGGAAAGTCTGCAGGTAAATGTTTAGTACAATAGGTCATACAAAATAGCCTGTGCCAACTATTTTAACTAGCATGAAAATAGTTCAATTTGAAGATGTTTAAAACTTTACGTAGGAGTTTAGCGAAGAAATAATCTCTCATCATCTCCGTTTTCTTTCTTTTATGGGGTGTTTTGGCAAAACCTCTTCTGACCAGAAACAAGTAGGGCTAAAGGGGAGATAATTTTAGGGCCATTACCTGTGTTCTTTCTCTTGAGGAAAAGTATGGAAAGAGTCCAGCATTCCTCATTCATAGTTCACTTTCCAGTGTGTAACAATCCCATCCAAGGCTCATCTTTTCAAATGCCCTCTGGATTTGTGAGGGAGTCTTCCAGGGGCTGTTCTGACATGATTCACATTCCAAGTGCCCAAAAGAGTCCAGGGGGTGTGAATTGTCACTGAGGAGAGCTATCATTAAACTCACAAGCATGTCTCAATCAGCAGGTTAAGAGAATATCTTTTTGGGTGTTGGTTCTCATGACCTCGTGTGCTGGATAGGCTATGTTTGCTCTTGCAGATCCTCTCTCTACCTTGCTGTCTGCCCTGGGAGGCTGACAAACATGGATGAACATCAGCAGGCTCGCTTGTCCTGTGCCCGATGGATCCCTCCCTCAAATCACAGCTCCTGTCAGGCAGCCCCCTCTTCGAGGCTCTCTTACCTGTCCCAGGTAAGTACTTTCTTCTCTCACCTCATGAGGCCTGCCTCCCCCTTTACCAATAGTCCTTTTGTTAATCTCTCCTCAAATTATGCCAATTCAAGTGTTCCATCTGTTTTCTACCTCAGTTACTACTCAAGTTAATGTTAGTTTCTTTGACAATTGGCTCAGTGCAGGCCACCTCTAGCAGTTGGCACTATGTTAGCACTCCACCTTCCCAACATTTTATAGTTTTCCAGGAAGAAGAAATTATTCTGTGCCCCTTTAATCTCACACAGCATCTGGCATGGATCCTGGTGCATGTAGGTGCTCACTAAATGTTGGTTCAGTGATAGACAGAAATGATAACTGACCATTTTGAGTCTTAAATTCTAAGGCCAATCAAGAATGGAAAACCTCCAAAGAGATTAGAACACTTTTTGGGTGATTTAAAAATTCTTCGAACTTCAAAATTATTTACAGCAATAAAACATATGTTAAAAATATTTTTTTCAAGTCAAGTCAAATACTGTGTATTTAAAAAGTCGGAATGAGTTAAAAAAAGTTGGAACGATGATCTTTATCTTAACTACTTTTACATGATGTTATCAAAAGGGATTTTGTATTTCTGAGTCTTAAGGTAGATCATTATAACGAAAGTGATTTTCAAGAGTCAGGTTAATAGTGGTTACTTTTGAGTTCCTAGCAGGTTTCTATTACTTTCTAGGTCTTTACATGCACTTAATTTAATAATAGTGAAACCTTATAATAATTATCCCCACTACGAAACAAGAACAAAAACTTAGAGGAATAGGTATGGCATCAAATGCATGTAGAAGATCTACTTCATCAAGCAATTAAGCTTGAGTTGCAATGTGGGTACGGAAGGCAAGATTCTAACACTTGGTCAGGAGGAAGGGACATGGCCTCATCTGGGTTGGGAGATGGTGGAAAGTAAAGGAGAAGGGTAGGGATTTCTGAGTGGTGCAGACCTGGTTCCCACTTGCCTGCAGTGCCTGCAGCAGTGCTGGCTGTGAGAATCCTGTGGAGTCTGATACTGGTGTCCATTGCAGTATTAGTCGTCTGTAACAGGTCTCCACACAGCACTATGGCTTAACAGGAACTCTAGTCTTTGACACACATCTCCCCTTTTCCCTCACCCCCTGTTACAATGTGATAATACTGTATTGTGTACTTGAAATTTGCTAAGAGAGTAGATTTCATCATGCATACATGCAAATGGTAAAAACAAACACAGTTGCTTAAAACAACAATCACTTATCCTTGGCTGGTGTGACTCAATGGATTGAGTACTGGCCTGAGAACCAAAGGGTTGCTGGTTTGATTCCCAGTCATGGCTAATGCTTGGATTGTGGGCCACGTCCCCAGTTGGGGGCGTGCGAGAGGCAACTGTACATTGATATTTCTCTTCCTCTCTTTCTCCTTTCCTTCTCCTCTCTCTAAAAATAAATAAAATCTTTAAACAACAACAATCACTCAGAGTTGATCACATACCAGCAGTTCTTCCAGGTTTTGACTGATCTGGTCTGTGCTCAGCTAGGTGGCTCTACTAACTGTAGGTGTCTGGGTTGGCTAGGAATGGCTGGGAGTCTCTGCTTCCATCTGTAGTTAATGGTGCAGCTCTGCTCCACATGGCTCAACATATGCTCAGGATGTGTGTGCAAGCTGGGGAATATTCTCATGGCAATGTCAAAGGCAAAAGGGGACATGTGGAAACATACAAGGCTTCTTAAGGTGTAGGCTTGGAACTCCTCACACACCATCATTTCCCCTTTATTCTATTGGCTGAAGCAACTCATGTTTCAACCTAAAGTCTGGAGTTGGGGAAATACACTCTGCCCTTTCAGTGTTAGAAACTGAGAAGTCAAGTGGTAAGAATGTGGATCCTAGGAAGAGTGAAGCATTTGGGGAAATAATGCAGTGCACCACAGCTGAACAGTGATTTTAAGTTCCCCGATTTCAAATGATGTTGATGATATTTTGGTTTGCTTGTGTGTCCTTTGTCCAATTTGCTGTGGTGTTAGTTTTCCACGGCCCTGAGAGCAAGTGGGAGGGTGTACGTGGCCGACTGTGCAATCGGGAAATGGCATGCTGAAAGAGACGTCTCTGGGCCAGCACTGCCAGGCCACCACCAGCCTTCACGTGAGCACCACTATGCAAATTGGCAAAATCAATACCGTAGAACTATTTTCAATCATTTTTCGTCTTGAAATGTTCACCCCTTCAGAGAGCTAGCCACTTCAGATGTGGGGCACAGAGGAAGGTATTGGAAGAGGAAACCATAGGTGAATAAACTTGAAACTGGAAATAAGGTGATTTAATATCGACTCCATTGGATTTGTGGTACAAAGAGACAGAGGCATTCCACGTTGCTTTTCCTTCACAGAGTCTCTCCCGTCTCTGTGCCCTGCCTTTCTCCCTCGTTGCAAGTCCGCGTGGGGGCCTGTGCTCGTAAGCGCCCCATTGGGTATCTTCTCTCAGTGCGCCTTGCTCTCTGTCCATAGGAATTATAGGTGCCTTAGGCGGCAGCAACTGACCTTTCCCACTATTTAATATCTTTTTTGCCAGACGCCTCCTGTTTTCATGCTCCCTTATGTATTGTTTGCTTATTACTATTGTGTACATAGTAATACACATATATAATCTGAACTAATATAAACATGTTTTTAAGAATAACAACAAATTTTGTTTGACCTCTGATTTTTTTGTTCTATTTGCCCCCATCTTCCTTTTTGAGAACTTAAACCTATTTCAGGTATAGTAATGCTTATTTGCAAAGTAACCTGGGAATTTCTAGCATGCTTTGATGGGAACAATTGGCCAAAATATTTGGAATTTTGACTTTGTCTAAAAACTCAGGAGGAGGTTTGCTATGCCTTTTGTACAAAATGCTTGGTGTCATTTTATAATCAGAGGAGAGGCTGTGTACCTCCCCTTGCCCATCTCAAGCCAATTATTTATGGCATTTTTCTAGCAGTGATAAAATAGAGCCAGGACATAAAATGTCATAAGGAGTGCTGGAAAGGAATTAAAAGCAACCCTTCATTCTTATGTACTACCTCTTCTTAGCTGCACTGAGTGATGCTGACCTTTGACAGGGATATGTGTGTATGTGCTTGTGCGTGTTCATCACTCCAAATGGATTATACGTTCAACTTGCAAAGACTGATAACAAAATTATAACTGTCCATTAGAAATTATCTGAAATTCATGCAGCTATATCAAAAGACTCCCCAGCTCCAAATGAGCAGTAACTGGAATGAATTACATTATGGAACCTTCCCAACTGCAGCTTAAATCATTTAAGACTTGTTTGGTATGGCACCTGCTGCTCACTTATTTTTAGGAGAGAAAAATGTACATTCTTGAGCATAAGGGCTTGAAGGATTTTTATACTCAAGGAAAGCCTAAATGTGCCAAGAGTTTGGGAGCTGAATTTTTAGAAGGGCAGCTGCATTCGCTGCTCTTCCATGGGGTTTAAGACGCTGAGATCACAGTGAAAGAGCCCCTAGCACCATGGCCCCGCCGTGTCCCTCCTGCAGGAGCCTTCGTGAGGGCTGTTGTGAAGGCTGCTTCAAGCTTTTGATCACTCGAGCTTCAGACTTCATCACAGCCAGCAGAAGAACCAGCTTAAGTCCAGAAGGAAAGAGACTGGAATTCCAAATATTTGCTTAGTTTTCAAGGGAGCTTTAATCCTCATGACCCTTCAGGGGGACTTTTACATTCCGGAAATGAGAAACCCTGACCTAATTACCTTCTACACTCACTGACACTGTCATATCTTACATATCTAACACTCTGCTGCCTTTACGAAAGTAAGGAGTAGCAGGGAGTGCTGAAGCTGCATCTACATGTGAGAGGTTAAAAGGAGAATGAGACCATGCGTCTGTATCATCTGTGCCAGCTGTGAGAGAGCTTGGTACACACCTGTGATGTCTAGTGAGGTCCTATGGTCACATGTAAATATTTAAATTGAAGTCAGTTAAAATGAAATATAATTCAATATTTAATTCCTCAGTCATACTAGCCATATTTCACTAGCTCCATGTGGCCACTGTATCAGACATCACAGATACAGAATATTTTTATCACCATAGAAAGTTCTTTTGGACAGCAGTGGATAGATGTTTTCCCAAAAGAAAGAACTTAGGAGAATAAGATTTGGGCAAAGTATTTAAAGGTTCCTGAATTTAAAATCATTAATTAATTAAGAACCCATAGAGTTGCATGATCTAATTTCTTCTAAGTTGACGTGCATGGATGTTTTGTTCAAAGTTTTTGGTGCTTTCCACCTACATACCGTTTTCCTGTTATTCCTCATCTCTGACTTTCCACCCGTCTTGTACACAGGTTACTGCATGAGCCATGTCTATTCCCATTTCCTTGCTCACACTGATGGTTGCTAGACTTAGGGACACCTTTCCTTCCCTTTGATGTTTGCCATAAATCCATCCTTCTTTGATGGCCTCATTTACATTTCCATCTCCTTGTGAAGATTTCTCAGAACACTATTGCACACATAATCACTTCTTGTGTTTGTATAGTTACTGTATTTTCTTTTGGGGAGATTCTTTGAGATGTAATACCCTCTTCCCCATCAAACTCTCCAGCTCCTAAAATTAAGCATCTATTGATAATTCTTGACTTGGTCAATTTTTTACAATGATGGTTGCAAAATGGTGATTTTCTAAATTTTTTGTCTCAATTTTTAAAAATGAATATTCTATTTATAAAGAAGAGTTTTCCCTTTTTATTAATCTATGTATTTGCTTGCTGCTGCTGCTGCCTCTGTCTCTCCCTCTCTCTCTCTCCTTATTGCATAGATTGATGGATTCTATCTTCTTTAATAGATTGTTATCTATTGTTGCCCTTCTTTATATCAATGATGAAATTTTTTGGATATGACTAGCAAAAGCTCCTTCAGACAAATTCCTGTGTCCTTGTGACATACCCCTACTTTTTTTTTTTTTGAAAAGTATTATTTCTTACTTTCTGTCACAACAATATACTCAGGTTCATCTCGAACTTTTCTTGCCCCAGTCTGGGAATCAGCCATATCTCCAAAGAGCCAGCATTCCTTTTAGTGGAGGATGGTATTTAGAAAACAAGGTCTGGGCACAAATCTGCAATGTGGTCAGGGCTTTGTGGGAAAGTGTTTTGGCTCATAGTGCAGTCAGCCAGGGCACTAAGAGAGGTCTCCCATAACAAGCGGTATCACTTAATTTGTTCAAATCTACTTTTTTTGTTTTTTCTTAAATAATTTTCTTCATACAGGTTTTGCATATTTCTTAAGTTACTTTAAGAATTTTATTTTATTTTTGCTATTATAAATAGGATTTTCTTTTCCTTTGTATTTATTGGATTATTTGTGAATATGAAGGCTATTGATTGTTTCAAGTTAATTTTAAAGCTTACCAAGTGGGACTTCATCAAATTAAAAAGCTTCTGCATGGCTAAAGAAAACATCAGCAAAATGAAAAGGGAACCAAACATATGGGGAAATATATTTGCCAATGATACCTCAGACAAGGGTTTGTTCTTCAAAATATATAAAAATCTCACAGAACTCCACACCAGGAAGACAAGCAATTCAACTAAAAAATGGGCAAAGGACCTGAACAGACACTTCTCCAAGGAGGACATACAGAGGGCCCAGAGACATATGAAAGGATGCTCAGCATCACTAGCAATTAGAGAGGTGCAGATTAAAGCTACAGTGAGATACCACTTCACACTTGTCAGAATGGCCATCATAAACCAATCAACAAACAACGAGTGCTGGCAAGGATGTGGAGAAAAGGGAACCCTAGTGCACTGTTGGGAAAGCAGACTGGTGCAGCCGCTGTGGAAAATAGTATGGAATTTCCTCAAAAACTAAGAATGGAACTGCCTTTTGACCCAGCAATTCCACTGCTGGGATTATCTCCTAAGAATCCTGAAACACCAATCCAAAAGAACCTAGGCACTCCCAATGTTCATAGCAGCACAATTTACAATGGCCAAGCATTGGAAACAGCCTAAGTGTCCATCAGTAAATGAGTAGATTAAAAAACTATGGTTTTTTTATGCTGCAAAATAGAACCAGAGACATGGAAATAGAGAACAAAATGGCAGTGAGGGGGGGGGAGGGGGACAA
>VMDR010013400.1:0-25037 GCA_007922815.1 Macrotus californicus | reverse complement strand
CAGATAAAGTACTTCCCAGATAAGGTCAAGTTCAAGGAGTTCATCATCACCAAGCCCTTATTATATAAATTTTAAAGGGACTTATCTAAGAAAAAGAAGATCAAAGAAGAACAGTAAAATGACAACAAACTCACAGTTATTAACAACTGAACTTAAAACAAAAACAAAAACAAACTGAGCAAACAACTAGAACAGGAACAAAATCACAGAAATGGAGATCACATGGAGGATTATCATCAGGGGAGTAGGTGGGGAGAGAGGGGGAAAAGGTACAGAGAATAAGAAGCATAAATGGTAGGTAGAAGATAGATGGGGGAGGTTAAGAATAGTATAGGAAATGTAGAAGCCAAAGAACTTATATATATACCCATGGACATGAACTAAAGAGGGGGAGTGTGGGTGGCAAGGGGTGTGCAGAGTGAAGGGGAGGAGGGGAAGATGGGACAACTGTAATAGCATAATCAATAAAATATATTTTAAAAAAAGAGAGAGGCTAATTTTCTTTTGCAATGCTACTTGGCCTCAGTATAAACTAGGAGATGGGAAAGTTTGGCCTGAAAATGGAAGCAAAAATTACATCATATCCAATTAGACCTGTTTTGTGAAAGGTTGGGCAAATAGCCAGAGATTCCCTATGTTCAATCCTTCATGGCACTGTATCGCAATCTAGCCCTCTGTTCTGGGTCAAGGGAGGTAGCCCCTCTAGGAGACAACAATAATATCCTAAACGACTCACTTCTAAGTTCCCCACCTATTGCTCAGGGGGAACCAAGTAGGCCCCAGAGTCCTGAAGCCTCTGTTCCCACCTCAGAGGAATTAACCTCTCCTCCATCCTACTAGGAGAAACATAGTTCAGCAGGGCAAACTCAGAAAGAAGAACCATATTGGCCCACCATGCCTGCCCTCTTGTCCCTCAGGGAAGTAGCAGGTACAGAAGGCCCTATTCGGGTACATGTACCCTTTTCAATAACTGACCTGCAGCAGTGCAGGGATAGACTAGGAAACTTCTCTGAGGATCCCTCATGATTCACTAGTAATTTCCAAACCTTAACCTTCGACTCTGATGTGTCATGGAGAGACCTTTATATAATCCTGACCACCTGATGCTCTCCAGAAAAGAAGCAACAAATCTGGGAAAGGCCCACAAACATGCAGACCAATTACATGCTCAAAACTCCAATGGTGTGGGACCAGAATCTAAAACAGTCCCTTGTCAAGAACCTGATTGGGACTATAATACTAAGGGAGGAAACAGAAACAGGAACACCATGATTCAGTGTTTATTAGCTGGGGTTAAACAATGCCTTAGGCAGCCTGTAAGTTATGACAAGATCAGAGAAATAACACAAGGAAATGAAGAGAATCCTGCTCTCTTCCATAACAGGATGGTTGAGGCATTCAGGAAATAACTAATCTAGATCCATGTTCTCCAGAAGGTCAAGTATTAATGAAGCAGCATGTCATTAGCCAGTTAGCACCAGATATCTGTAGAAAGCTTTAGAAATTACAAATGGGTCCACAAACTCCTATGTCTCAACTAATTGATATAGCCTACTTGGTTTTTAACAACTGAGACCTTGAGGAAAGGGAGGAACAGATTCAGCATAGGAAAAAGGGAGTGGAAAGGCAGGCCAAGTAAATAGTGTTTGCTGTTAGCAGCACCATTGGCCATGTGGAGCCACCTCAAGGTAACTCAGGAAAGCCACAGAAACACCAAGGGCAAAAAGATCAAACATGCTTTAAGTGTAAATGCCCTGGGCACAGAGCAAGGGATTACAGTAGGCCACCCCCAGGGCCATGTCCCGTGTGCAAAGGTGCAAACCCTGACCCCTGGCACTGGAAGGTGGACTGCACCCATTCCCACAGTGGAAAGGGGCCATCACCTAAGGCCATGGCAGCCTGAGGACTGAGGTCCCCAGGGAGCAGACTGGCCCCAGCCTACACTAGCATTTTGATCTCTAATGAGCAACCCTGGGTAAACCTTGATGTGGCAGGTAAGAAAATTAACTTTCTTTTTGATACTGGGGCCACTTATTCTGTCCTCAATTCTTATGCTGGACCTATCTCCCCTAGCTTAATTCATATTATGGGTGTTGAAAGAATGTCTCAAACTTATTTTTACATACCCTATCACCTGTCAATTTGAAAGCCAAGGCCATCCAACCTGTTCAAATTTGCCTAAAGGCCCTGGGACAGTGATTGTCATAGGAAACAGTATCCTGTCAAACACGAGGCCCTAGAGCACAGGTGGCAAAAACAAGGCCCGCGGGCCAAATCTGGCCCTCCACCTTATTTTATCTGGCCCAGCACTTTGTTTCTACCTGGCGGCAGCACCTAGCTCTCACTTAACTGTTAGGGAGTAGTTACATTCATACAGTCCTAAAATTACATACGGCCCTTTGAAGGCAACCGCGAGGCAACCCTGATGTGGCCCCCAGTGAAAATGAGTTTGACACCCCTGCCCTAGAGGCCTGTAGCCCATCATAGAGAAATATGTAACACGCAGGCTGCTAGTATCTCGTCAATCACCCTGCAATACTTTAGTCCTCCCCATTCTTAACCCAAAAGGGGAGTATACACTGGTCCAGGATTTAAGACTAGTTAACAAGGGTGTGGCTCCCCTCCATCTTCTTATAGCAATGCTTCACCATACTCACTCAAGTACCAGACTGCACTCAGCGGTATACAGTTTTAGACTAAAAGATGCCTTCTTTGGCCTCCCTGAATCCCTGCCCACCCAGATTCCCAATACTTGTTTGTATTTGAGTGGACAGACCTCAAAACAATGACCCAGCAGCAGTATACCTGGTCAGTAATACCACAGGTGTTTAGAGATAGTCCTACCTGTTTGTAAGAGCATTAGAAAGGGATCTAAGGGAATTACAATAATAAGAGTGAGACATCTTACACTATGTAGATGACATCCTACTCTGCAGCCCTTGAAGGAAGCCTCAGATCATAATACTCTCCAAACTCTTAATTTCCTTTTTGAGTCCCTAAGAAAAAAGGTCCAAATTACCAGACAGAAAGTAAACTCTTTAGGATATATCCTAACCCCAGGAACTAGACAACTGTCACAAGAAAGAATAAAAGCAATCACTGACTTAACACCACCTGCTACTGAACAACAACTCCTCTCTTTCTTTCTTAGAAATGGCAATGGCTGGATATTGCAGAATTTGGATACCAAGCTTTGGACTAACTGCAAAACCTTTATATGAAGCTACTAAGGGGCCAGACACCAAACCCATTATAGAGGGAAAAGAACATGATCAGGCTTTTAATAAAATCTAGTAGACCCTAGTTGAGACCCTGGCCCTACATACCCCTAACTTAAACAAGCCTTTCTCTATATACATATCAGAAAGCATGGAATAGCCTTAGGGGTCTAAGACCAAAGACTAGGAAACAAACCTTGACCAGTTCTGTATTTCACTAAAAAGCTAGACAATGTAGCAACTAGGTAGCTTCTGTGTCTAAGAGCAGTTGCAGCCACAGAGAAAGCTAAGTGAACTCTTGAACAGAAGTTAGAGATCTTAACTCCACATCAGGTAAAAGGAATATTAGAAATGAAAGGGAACCTTTGGCTAACAGGAAACAAATTGACCAGGTATCAGGCCCTTCTTCTGGACAATCCTGAGGTAACTGTAAAAACCTGTAATACATTAAACCCAGTCTCCTTAATGCCTATAGCATCATCTCAAAATTTGACCCATTCCTGCTCAGAGATTTTTAATCTTACCTATTTCAGTAGAACTGATGTGCTAGACCAAGCCTTAGAAAACCCTGATGAAGACTGGTTCCACTGATGGAAGCAGCTTTGTACAGAATGGGCAGCAAAAGGGAGGATATGCAGTAGTTAGTTTACATGACACCATTGAGGCATGACCCCTTCTACTCTCGATCTTTGCCTAAAGGGCTAAAATTACTGCCCTTGCCCAGCTCTTATTCTAGATAAGGAAAATGGATTAACATCTATACAGATTCCTCTTCTGCATGCTCACACTGCTATGTGGAAAGAAAGGGAGCTCCTTACTATTGGGAATTCCCCCATTACAAGTGGACAATAAATCCTAAATCTATTAGAAGCAGTTAAGCTCCCAAGGTGGAAGTCCTGCACTGCAAAGGTCACCAAAAGGACATGTCCTCTATCTCTTAGGAAAATAGAAGGGCAGACCAAGAGGCAAAGAAAGTTGCACTAGGGACTATCAAACAACTGGCTTTATTCCTCTCTCTGAATGGCTCAGATACCAAGCCCAACTATACATCTAGGGAGGTATCTTGGGCTTTGGAGCAAGAGGGCATCCATGAAGGACCTTGGATATACATTGGCCAAAATCTCTTCCTTCCGAGAGGAAGAGCAAGGGATAGAAAACCTGTTTGAAAAAGTAATGATGGAAAACTTCCCTAATTTGATGAGAGAAAAAAGTCACACAAATCCAGAAACACAGAGAGTCTCAATCAAGAGGAACCCAAAGAGGCCCACTTCAAGATATATCATAATTAAAATGGCAAAATTCCAAAACAAAGAGAGAATCTTAAAGGCAACAAGGGAAAAACAGGAAGTAACATACAAGGGGCCCATGATAAGACTAGTAGCTGACTCCTCCATGGAAATGCCCCAAGCCAGAAGGGAATGGCAAGAAATATACCAAGTAATGAAAACCAGAGGCTTACAACCAAGATAACTCTACTCAGCAAGGCTCTCAATAAAAATGGAAGGCCAAATAAGAACATTCTCCGACAAAAGAAGCCTCAAAAAGTATACCTCCTCCAAATCAGCTCTGCAAGAGATGCTAAAGGGTCTGCTTTAAGAACAGAAGAAAATGAGTATAAGAGATAGGAACACTGGTACAAAAAATTGCAAAGAATAAGTACCTATCAATAATAACCTTAAACATAAATTGATTGAATGCCCCAATCAAAAGACACAGAATAGCTGAATGGATAAGAAAGCATGTCTCACACATATGCTGCCTACAAGACACCCACCTCAGAACAAAGGACCTACACAGACTGAAAGTGAAGGACTAGAAACAAATTTTCCAAGCATAGACAGGAAAAAAAAGCCAGGGTAGCAATACTCATATTGGACAAAATAGACTTCAAAAGAAGAGCCACAAAAAGAGACCCAGAAGGTCATTTCATAATACTCAAGGGAAGAATCCACCAAGAAGAAATAAACATTGTAAACATATATGCACCCAATATAGGAGCACCAAATATATAAAGAAAACCTTAGAGGACTTCAAGAAAGATACGAATAGCAACACAATTAGAGTAGGGGATTTTAACACCCCACTGTCAAAAATGGACAGATCTTCCAAACAAAATATCAACAAAGATATTGTGGCATTGAAAAAAGCCCTAATGAAATGGACTTAACTGATATATATAGAGCCTTTCATCCCAAAGAAGCAAAATATGCATTCTCTTCAAATGCCCACGGAACATTTTCAAAGACAGCCCACATGATAGGTCACAAAACAAGCCTCAACAAATTCAGAAAATTGAAATCACATCAAGCATTTTCTCTGACCACAAGGGCCTGAAACTAGAAACCAACCTCAAGGGAAAAAAACCCAAACTCTCAAACTCATGGAGATTGAATAGCATGCTATTAAACAATGAATGGGTCAAGAAGGAGATTAGGGAAGAAATCAACAAGTTTCTGGAAACAAATGAAAATGAACACACAACAATCCAAAACTTATGGGATACAGCAAAGGCAGTCCTGAGAGGGAAGTTCATAGTGATACAGGCCTACTAAAAAAAATAGAAACATTTCAAATAAACAACCTAACCGTATATATACAAAAACTGGAGGAACAACAACAAAGACAGCCCAGAACAAGTACAAGAAAGGAAATAACCAACATCAGAGCAGAATTAAATGACATAGAGACTAAAAGCACAATTCTGAGGATCAATAAATCCAGGAGCTGGTTCTTTGAAAAGATAAATAAAAGCAACAAGCCTTTAAGCAGGCTTATCAAGAAAAAAAAAGAGAGAGGAAGCAAATAAACACAATCAGAAATGAAAGAGAGAGATTACAACTGATACCACAGCAATACGAAGGATTGTAAGAAATTATTACAAAGAACTATATGCCAAGAAATTTGAAAACCTAAGTGAAATGGACAAATTTCTAGAAACAATATAATCTTCCAAAACTGAATGAAGAAGTAGAAACCCTGAACAGACCAATAACAGCTGATGAAATTGAAGCAGTAATCAAAAAGCTGCTAACACATAAAAGCCCTAGACCAGATGGCTTCACAGGAGAATTTTACAAAGCATTTAAGAGAGAGCTAACCCCCATCCTTCATAGATTATTCCAAAAATTTCGAGAAGACAGAAGACTCCCAAACTCTTTTAATGAAGCCAGCATCATCCTAACCCCAAAACCAGATAAAAACACAAAAAGAAAGTTCTTCAGGCCAATATCACTGATGAACATAGATGCTAAAATCCTTAACAAAATATTGGCAAACAGCATCCAGAAATACATTAAAAAGATCATACATCATGATCAAGTAGGATTCATCCCAGGGATGCAAGGATGGTACAATATTCTAAAAATCAATAAACGTAATGCACCACATAAATAAAAGATAAAAATCACATGATCATATCAATAGATGCAGAAAAAGCATTTGATAAGGTACAGCACCCATTTATGATAAAAACAGAGCAAAATGAGAATACAGGGAGCATTCCTCAATGTAATAAAGATCATATATGACAGACCTACAGCCAACATCATACTCAATGGGAAAAAACTTAGAGCTTTCCCACTAAAATCAGGAACAAGACTAGGATGCCCGCTTTCACCACTCCTATTCAACATAGTATTGGAAGTCCTAGCCACAGCAGTCAAAGAAGAAAAAGAAATAAAAGGCATCCATATTGGAAAGGAGGAAATAAAACTGTCATTGTTTGCAGATGACATGATAGTGTACATAGAAAATCCTTTAGACACCACTAAAACACTACACCACTTAATAAATAAATTTGGCAAAACAGCAGGATACAAAGTCGATATTCAGAAATCAGAGGCACTTTTGTACACCAACAAAGAAACATCAGAAACAGAAATCAGGAAAAAATCCCATTTGATACAGCAACAAGAAAAATAAAGCACCTAGGAATAAACCTAACCAAGGAAGGAAAAGACCTGTACTCAGAAAAACTATACAACACTGAAGAAAAAAATTAAGGAAGACACAAACAAATGGAAGCATGTACCATGCTCATGGATAGGAACAATTAACATCATCAAAATGGCCATACTACCCAAAGTGATTTATAGATTCAATGCAATCCCTATTAAAGTACCAGTGACATAGTTCACAGATATAGAACAAACATTTCAGAAATTTATATGGAACCATAAAAGACCCTGAGTAGCTGCAGCAATTTTGAGAAAGAAGAACAAAGCAGGAGGGATCACAATACCTGATATCAAACTGTATTACAAGGCCACTGTAATCAAAACGGTTTGATACTGGCATAAGAACAGACACATAGACCAATGGAACAGAAAAGAGAGCCCAGAAATAAACCCAAGTCTTTATGGTCAATTAATATTCAACAAAGGGGGAAGAAGCATAAAATGGAGTAAAAATCGTCTCTTCAACAAATGGTGTTCGAAGATCTGGACAGCTACTTTAAAAAAAATGAAACTCGATCACCAACTTACACCATACACAAAAATAAATTCAAGGTGGATAAAAGACTTAAATATATGTCATGACACCATAAAAGTCCTAGAGGAAAACTTTGGCAGGAAAATCTGAGATATTCCACACAGCAACATCTTCATTGATGTGTCCCCTAGAGCAAGAGACATAAAGGAAAGAATAAACAAATGGGACCTCATCAAATTAAAAAGCTTCTGCATGGCTAAAGAAAACAGCATTAAAATGAACAGAGGACCAACTATATGGGAAAACATATTGGCCAATGATACCTTGGACAAGGTTTTGATTCCCAAAATATACAAAGAACCCATATGACTCCACTCCAGGAAGACAAAAAAAAATCCAATTAAAAATGGACAAAAGACTTGAACAGACACTTCTCCAAGGAGGACATACAGAGGGCACAGAGACATATGAAAAGAAGCTCAGCATCACTAGCCATCAGAGAGATGCAAATTAAAACCACCATGAGATACCACGTGACACCAGTCAGAATGGCCATCATAAACAAATCAACAAGCAAGTGTTGGAGAGGATGTGGAGAAAAGGGAACCCTAGTGCACTGTTAGTGGGATTGTAGACTGGTGCAGCCACTGTGGAAAACAGTATGGAATTTCCTCAGAAAACTAAAAATGGAACTGCCTTTGACCCAGCAATTCTGCTGCTGCAATTATACCCTAAGAGCCCTGAAACACCCAATCCGAAAGAACCTATGCACCCCAATGTTCATAGCAGCACAATTTACAATAGCCAAGTGCTGGAAGCAACCTAAGTGCCCATCAGTCAATGAGTGGATCAAAAAACTATGGTACATTTACACAATGGAATTCTACGCAGCAGAGAGAAAGAAGGAGATCCTACCCTTTGCAACAGCATGGATGGAACTGGCGAGCATTATGCTAAAGGAAATAAGCCAGGCAGTGAGGGACAAATACCATATGATCTCACCTTTAACTGGAACATAATCAACAAAAGAAAACAGCAAACAAAATATACCCAGAGACATTGAAATTAAGAACAATCTAACAATGGCCAGAGGGGCGGGGGGAGGGGACAATGGGGAGAAGGGTTTTCAGAAACTGCTATAAAGGATGCATGGACATAACCAAGAGGGAGGTTGGGAGCAAGGGAGGGAAGTGGGATTGGCTGGAGTGTGGAGGAGTGGTGGGGGGAAAATGCAAACAACTGCAATTGAACAACAATAAAGTAATACATACCTAAAAAATCAAAAACAAAAACTCTTCCTTCCCCAGGCCTCCCAGTGGAAATTTTTAAAGGCTTTGCATGACTCCTTCTGCATAGGAAGGGATGCCACAACAATGGTTAACAAATTATTTGTAGGCAAAGAGCTAACAACTACCATCAAGGATATTTGTCAAGCCTGCACCCTTTGTGCCTACAACATCCCTAGTATAAAAATCCCTTCCCCCTCATGTCAGAGCCTATTCAGTGAAAAGGGACCTATCCAGGAGAAGATTGGCAGATTGATTTTTTCAAAATACCTCCCTATAGAGGATATATGAGGTTACTTATTAGTTCTGACAGATACTTTTTTACTGGATGGACTGAGGCTTTTCTGACAAGGATGGAGAAAGCCACAGAAATAGCAAAAACCCTCCTAAAGGAAATAACAGCCCAATTTGGTCTCCCACATTCCCCTACAAAGAGGTAATGGGCCATCCTTTACATCACAGGTAATTCAATCAATCTCCAAGCCTCTAGGCATAAAATACCACCTTCACTCAGCTTGGAGACCTCGGTCCTCTGAGAAGGTAGAAAGGGCAGATCAGATCTTGAAAAGGGCATTGGCAAAGCCCCATCAAAAACTTTGGATAATTGGGTTAAATTACTAGCTGTAGCACTCATGAGAATCAGGGACTCCCCTAAAGTCAATACTAGACGCAGTCCATTTGAGATGCTACATGGCAGGCCTTTCTTAATTCTAGATCTGATATTTGATACAGAGACCCACTGACCAATTAAGCATATAATAAACTTAGGACAGGTACAAAAACCACTACAGGAATATGGAAATAAGGTCTTACCCACTCCCAAATGAAAATTCCAGGCCACTGTATCTCCAGGGGATTGGATACTTCTCAAAACTTGGAAAGAGGGAGCCCCAACAGATCAACTTAGCCCTAAATGGAATGGACCCTACCAGGTTATCTGAGTAACCCCATGGCTGTGAACCTGCTAGGAGTAGATAGTTGAGTCCACATTTCCAGAGTAAAACCAGTAGATTCTCCCCCAGGCCAGCAGAAGAACTGGACTCCACCTATGCCTGTGAACCCTAAGAAGATCCCCAAACTCCTGTTCAAAAATAAGAAAACTTAAAGACAAGTCAATATGAAACCTCTTATGGCTAACAATATGCCCTCTTGCTACTCCTTCTCAAGTCAACAACTCCCTTTTCTAAATCACCCAGGATTTGCTCTGGGGCAATACTTTTAACAATTGCTAGAATTGCCATTGTCAACCACAATACAGTGGGCAACCTGATAGAGAACCAAGTCAGTCATGACAACTTCAGCACCCAGACCTGGGCCAAAACACAGAATCTGGGCAGTGTTAGGAGGAATATCTCTAACAGTACTTTTGGCCAAATGAACTAACACACAACTGAGCCTCAAAATTCTCTTGCCGGCCCAGAAATCTGAGTGGGCTTTTAACACATTGCGTACCACATAGAAATCTCTAAGACATACGCCAGGGACCACACATTTTTGGGCAAACTGCACATTATTTAAATCATCATAACTACAGATCGTCTCCGGAATCCTCAAAACAGTCATCTGCATCTTCAATCTCACTAGGAATATCTAATAAATTATCATTAAATACTTCCGGAAGTGTATCAGTTTCATTGGTTTCCTTCCTTTTTCTGAGAGGGGGCATTTCTAAAAGCGCCAGGAACTTGAAGATGAAGACTATTTGAATGACCAAAACACAATGTAACTGCAATGCTTTATGGGTTCATGCAATTATATAGTTTTTTGTAGATTGACCTGCACGGTTTCCACCAATGAGATCGCTTCATTCGATGTGGACAAGACAGTGTGTTGACATCTAAGGTCCATAACAGATGGCGCATGAAAAACAAGAAAACTCATGAGCAGTCCTTAACAGATGGCGCGCGAAACACGAAAACTCGTGAGCGGTACGCAATGTGTTAAGTAGATTATTTATTGGCCCAGGAGGGTGGGATTTGTGCTCTAGCAGAAGAGCTAATATTTCTTGATAAACTCATCAGGGCAAATAGAAACAAATGCTGACAAAATATTACAGCAAGCAACATGGCTAAAAGGATTGTATCCTGGGATAACTGAAACTATCTGGGATACTATTAAAGGGATACATTCCCTCAGAAACTTGGTTTCTACCTCTGTTGGGACTTGTTAATCTTTGGTCCTTGCATCTTTAACCTGTTGGTTAAATTCCTATCTTCCAGACTTGCCACATTAGGATAATGATGCTCTAAGGTTTTCAACCAATCCTTAAGGAATCTGATGCCAACATCTTACAACACCCAGTGCCCACGCCTGTCTCAAGAATTCCTCCACAACCACTAGGTAAGTAGGGTGAGAGTTTCATGGTTCTCAGCAGACAGGGTCTATTGTCCCATTCTAGCAAGAAGCAGATACAGAAGATTGACCATCCTTCCTCAGTAACCCCAAGAAAGAATTTTTGAGAACCATGTCTCTCAGGCAGAAGTTGAGGCAGGAGACAGAGGAAACCCTGAGACACTGCAGCTGTCATCAGTCAGCATCCTGATTTCTGAGAATCGCCTTGTGACACCTGATAATTAGCACTGTGGTTCCCTCCCAGAGTGGGCAACCAAGGAGGACTGTGGGAAATCACATGTGTAAAAGGTAAAGTAAAAACCCTATACAACCTATAACCCTTCAACAGAAGACAGCCATCCCCTGGCCAGAGATGGCACACTCCTATTTCTTGGGAATTTATTCCTTAATTAATTTCCCTCTCACTTTGTTTTACAATATCCATGTGGACAGTCCAATTCTTTGCTTGTGACTACCAAGAACTTAGACCCCACTTCCATCTACAACACTATGACTTGCTAATTTAGATCTGTGGGCGTGGAGCCTGTATTTTGCAGATTCTAATGTAAACTCACTGAGAACCACTGTTTTATATTATTCATTTACTCTTCTTTTTGTGTAAACTTACACTGGCCTCCCATGCCAAGCCTGCCTAGTTGCTTTTAATCAGTAACTGATACAACACATCAAAGTCAGTCTAAATTTTACAGATATTTTCAGAACACTTTCATGTGCAGTCCACTGACCACAACATTTACCGTATGCTATGGCCAGCACCAGCTATTTAGTATATTGGCCTTTCAAACCAAATCCCTTCCATTTGGGAAAGGCAAAATGGTATCACATTAAGCCTTATTTCTAAGTGGCATGCAAATATCAAGACTAATGAAATGAACCTCATTAGTCAGATATGTCTGAATGAAGTCTGAGTTGTTTTCTGCACTGAGAAGCAAACTGTTATGTTTGCATCCCTCGAAGAGATGATAAAATCAAAGGAAACAGAGGTGATGTCTGAGTTAGGAGCATTAGCAGAAAGCTTGTGATTTTTAAATTCTACCTGGACACAGTAACAGAGAATGATTATAAGAATTTTGATCAGTACACAGACCACGCTGGTTGTAGGACCAGGCAGAGGATAACAGCAGCATTTAAATAACCAGCCACTGTTTATTACATGTATTAACTTATGTGATCCTTACAATCACCTATCATGCAGGACTACTGATATTATTCCCATTTCATGGATATAAAGACAACGGCACACAGAGGTTAAGTGATTTGCTCCAAGTCCCATAGCTAGTAAGTGACAGCTTTTGAAGCTAGAAAATCAGCATCAGTCCATTACCTTTACTCCACTAATGGGTAGATAAGTAATGGCCAAGCAGCCTTAAAAAAAAAAAAAGTTAAAGTCTGCAGCAGAAACTGGAGGTCAAACTAAATGTACCTTGGGGAAGTTCCTTAACTTCTCTGGGCCTACTTTTGCACCTGAAATATAGAAATAATAATAGTACTTGCCTCACATAGTGTGGCTTCAACAAGAATCATGTATATGAAATGCCTGGAAAAGTAGCACTTTTAAGAGCTGTCAATGTCAGTCATTATTATTTGTATCATAATACAGCCCAAGTGGTCAGGGAGAAATGACAACCTATTAAACTGAATATTTCCCTGGTGATCTTGAAGCTGTGGATTCTGCAGACTCCCAGGACATCAGATCCAATATGAGGTACAGTGATAAAAGATTTTCACAAAAATTTACGAACTGCCACTGTGACAAACCCATAGCCCATCCAGTCCAAGACTATGAATCAGTCTGCCAATGGAGAGGTCGATTTACCACAGTTTAATTTTAGCAAACACTCTCAATTTTTAAGCTATATACATGCAAGTTCACAAGGAGTCAGATTCCCAGGAGCTGCAAACTGCAGTGGTTCGACCACAGGACACGCTGCAGGAGAAGGTCCCACTGGGCGGTCAATGTTTGTGCTCCTCAGCCACATTCATGGCAACAAAGGAAAGGCAAAATGAGAAGAACAAAAGTAGGTAACACTCATGATATACTCCTCACTGCATTAAGTGTTACCCATGCATTATCCCAGTTAACTCTTACAATGCCCTTCCAAGGCTGGACATTCCCACAGGAAACCACACAATCCCCAGTGGTTGATCTCACTTTAAATTCACGACTACACACCTCCAACAGGCACTCAACTCAGTCTGACGATCCAATTTCATTTCCCTAGTTACGTAGTTCAATTTCCCATTCTCCAGAAGGACTGTGTCACCCGTCTCTCCTCCAAGTTCTAACATCTCTTTTCTTCTCCTCTGCTGCCCTCACTTTCAGCCAATGACTGCCTTCATGGATGCTGCCTCCACCATTGCCTGCATCTGTAACCAGGGTTGGTGTCTCCTCCAGTTACTATAAAATGTGTGTTCACGCTCATTTCAAAGTCAACTATCCACCTGCTCTATGGTTTCTCAGGTATTCAGAACTTCCCCCTGCAATGTACCCCTTTTTATGAGTTTGGTCCCACCAGTATATAAACATATTATTTTCTTCTATCTAAAAAAAATCCCCTTTCATCTTAAGGCCCTTTATACCAATAGTTGTTCTTGTTAAAATAATTACAATCCTCCCAGCCCTGGCCCGGTGGCTCAGTTGGTTGGAGCATCATCCTGTACACGAAAAGTTTGCAGGTTCAATTCCTGGTCAGGGCACACACCTAGGTTGTGGGTTCAATCCCCAGTCAGGGCGCATTACTGGAGACAATTGATTGATGTTTCTGCTTCTCTCTCTCTCTCTCAAAATCAATAAACATATCCCCAGATGAGAATTAAAAATAATAATTAAAAGCCTCCTAGTTGCCAAGCCCACCTTGCACAGTAAGATTCACCAGCTGACCATCACCTTCCCCTTTTTTGGCTCCCCCTCCTCTTCGTGTGCACTCTTAACCTAGACAGTTTCATCCAGTGCCGTAGGTCCAATGCCATGTATCTGGCGGTGATTCCAAATATCCTCTCTAGCCCTGATATCCTCCAGGACTTCAGCTTCAAATTTCCAGTGGCCGATTTGACTTCTCAACTTAAGTATCTATTAGGTGGTTTATGTCATGTGTATATTTTACCACAATGAAAACTAAATCTACAAGGTGACTGACATGTGACAAAACAAGTGTAGCTAAATGTCAATGGTGGGATCTATGTGGTGGGTGTACACAGTTCACTGGAAAATTCTTCCCAACCATACTGTTCGTATATTGTATCTTGGGAAGAAAAACCTACTAGACATCTGAAAGCTACCACATTCAAAACATAATTCTTGACTGTAGCCGTCCCAAAACATCAGAATCCTTGCCTCCTGTTCACTGATATTCCCAACTTCAAGAACAGTACCCGGCCCACAGGTGCTCCCAGGTAACTGCTGAGTGACGTGGTGAACCAACGCTCTGTCTCGACGCCCCTCGACCCTCCCCGGCCCCAGCGAGGACGGAGCTGTCTGCATCCCAAACACCCCGACCCCGGCCGGCGCAGACCATGGCTTAGTACCTGCCTTTACCACGGGGTCAAATGCGCCCTGTCCCGCATGGAACCACAGCAGATGCCACAGTAGAGCCGGGCATCACACCGCCTGGGCTCAGGGGCTCTGGGGGACTCGGGCCTCACTCTGCCCAGAGCCGGTACGAATCCAGCCCTCCTGGCATCCGGGGCCCCGTTCACGCCTTCAGCCCCTGCACGCCAGGGGCAGCTTCGTCTGAGGACCACTGGGCGGGTGGGCCTGACTCCGCCCTCTCACGAGGCAGAGCAGCGGCCGTCGTCTTCTCCCCAAAGGCCCACCCGGCCCCGGCCAACTTCCTCACCAGGACCTGCGCTGCCAGGCCTGGTGCCAACCGCCCACCCGCCCCAGACGGCCCGGCCAGTTGAGTCTCGCAGGAGCCCACCAGCCCGCGGGGTCGTGCGGCCCAATCCTGGCGGCGCCCGCGAGCCTGCGCACAAGAGCCTCGCCCTCTGCCCACGCTTCTGCGGGCTGGGTCCGAGCCTACAGCGCTGCCCTCTGCTGTCCCCCGCAGGCACTGCAACGCTCGCCTTGGACCAGTAGTAGATTCTTTGACTGGCGGGAGGTCCACAGCTCTGTACATGCCCCCTCCTAAGCCAGGCTCCTAATGCCAGCAACTTCTGACCCATGCCTACATCCTGAACCACTGAACACTGTTCCCTAGGGGTGGTCACATGGTTCATAGCTGCCCTAGGCTAATACTGAGTCACAGAGGGGCTGGGTTTGGGGTCAGTTTGTAGTGTCAGAGAGGGGCATATGTAGAGTATACACTTTGGACAAAATAGATGATTGCAGAAGGAGTCCCTAACCTGTCCAGAATGTGAGGTCAGTTGGCTACTGGATCAGTTGAGAGTTTCAGCTAGAGTGGTCAGTGTAGGGGGACTTCGGAGTGTTGACATCCCTCAAGACATGAAGCCAGAATCTTTTTATCTTGGTAAGCACACCTGTCTCCATTTGGTCCTGACCAGAGCCACTCTGACAGATCCACTTGCCTTGAAGGCATAACTAGACTTGCCTTACTCGGCCCGCAGCCCTAAGTGTTGGTCCAAGGACAGAACCATGTCCTTGAGATGACCTGGGTCTGAGAGAAAACAGTCCACCTCTGTCTAAGCCTGTAGGGATCAGCTTCCTGCTCTGTGAGTCACCGAAGGTGGATGCTTTCTCTCCATCAGAGGCTCACCTTCCCTGGCAGTCAAGGCACCCTCCAGGTGAGTGGTACAGTGCCAGGGTAGGATTCCTCATAAAGGCAGACCCCATGTTAGATGTGTCTCTTGTTTCTCATAATGTCTGATGTTGGAACTGCACAAGGTCACCATTTCACAAACATGAGCAGCATGACTGAACCCAAATGTTATATATATTATTGTATGCCTACAAAGATGGCTGTCCTGGGGACAGACAGGGAATAATTCCCAACCAAAGCATCAGGAAATCCCTGAATGGAGATGAAATGAACACTTTCTGGCAGTGGACCCTGAAGTCTTATCCTACCCCTCCTAACTCCAGCTAAACCACACAATACTCCCAGAAACCACTGATCCAGAACATTCTCTTTTGGCTGCTTCTCTTGTTACTAGTGAAAAATTCAAAGAACTATAAAGTTGAGTGCTTTGTCAAGGTTTCTACCACTTTTTAAAATATATATTTTTTATTGATTATGCTCTTACAGTTGTCCCAATTTTTCCCTCTTTGCCTCCCTCCTAGTACCTCTTCCCCCCCTACAATCCCCTCCCCTAGTTCATGTCCATGGGTCATACATGTAAGTTCTTTGGCTACTCCACGTCCTATACTGTTCTTAACGTCCTCCTGTCTATATTGTACCTACCAACTTGTGCTTCTTAATCCCTGTACCTCTTCCCCCATTCTCCTACTTCCCCATCCCAGCCGATAACCCTCCAAATGATCTCCATACCTATGATTCTGTTCCTGTTCTGCTTGTTTGCTTAATTTGTTTTTTTTAGATTCAGCTGTTGATAGTTGTGAATTTGTTGCTGGTTTCTGCTACACTGGAGGGCATTTCAAATCCTTGTGTCTTGCTAATTACTGGTAGTGTAAGAGAGTCTTACAGGCCTGGACTTGCTCTACTATTGAATAGCTGGTGACTTCAGGCAGGTTTCTTCCCAATTTTTGCCTTAGTTTTTCTCTCTTTTTTTTTAAGAGGACATAGGGTTATGAGTCAAAAGATGAGGCAAAGGATGGAAGAATCCAGCACCATGTCTGGCATTAAATGCAGCTTTCCTTTCCCAGGAGGTTAGAGCCACAAATTTCCCTAGGGTTGTGGCTCTCCCAGAGTTTCTGTGCTCACTGTTCCTATCTTTCACTACCTGTTTCTCTCCAAGCAGAGGACCTGCCACAGTCATGGTCTCTGTTCTGTTGTGGGTAAAGCTGGATACCCTTGACAAATCAGGCCAGATGTATTCACACATCAGACAGTTGCTCCTAAGCAGAATCCAGAAGATCAGGTTGCTAATGTCTCCTTTCCTCCTGACTCCAGGACTCAATCTCACAATACTTTCTACTGCACAATCCTCAGGGCAGTAGAGGTCCCTCTGGTCCAACTCTGGTCCTCCAGCCCAGACCTCAGTTCTGCCTCTCCTAGTCCAATCCTCTAGGTCCCTTTTCTAGCCTGGCTAAGGAGTCTCTTGGTTGTCCCCTCTCTGCTGCCCTCAGATACAGCTTGCATGATCTCACATGTTTTGCTTGGCCCCAGGGTCTCAGAAGATCTCTGGGGAAGCTCAAATGGGGGGCGGGCAACAGTGACCAGCACAGACAGCTAATACTGATTCTGGTCTCTCACTGTCCGCATCTCTACCCCTGGTCTGGGCATCCAGACACCCTCTGAGATGGACCCTGAAGGCCAGACAAATGTCTGCTTTCTGCTGAGGTGGGGCCCACCTGTTCCTTTCAAGTGTAAGAATTTACTGCCAAAATGACCCCCCATCTTAAGCCATTGGCCTCTAGACGCAATCAGAGAGGACCCATGAAATGAGGACTCCCAGACCTCAGACAGCTCACATCCAGAACCTCAGGCCCCAAAGTCATTACTTCACAGTCTCCAAGACCCATGCTCAAGTTGAGGGTTTTCTAAACCTGGCCTGGAGCCAGAGAAGGGCAGATAACTAAGAAACTAAGATAACTAAGAAGGATAAGAAACAGTGACAGATAAAAAGAACATTTCAGCAACACCACACTTTCACAGGATTCACTGTGGTACAGACATCAGCTTTGCAGCCCAGTTTATTTTTAGATGGTGCTCTTCACACCCAACACCACCAAGTGTCATTTGATGAGGACTGTGAGCTTGGAAGAAGCTGTGGAGCCTTTTTGTGTTTTTTTCTGCTCAGCTTTGAGAGATTTCACATAAAAGACTCTATAAAAATAAATCGTGAAAATTACAATGCCAATAAAAATTCCAGTGGAGGCTAAAAACTAGTTTATATAAAGTGCAGAAGGACATGCACTTACTTTGGCGTGGATTCCCGACTGTCTAGTCCCTGAGTCTGGCACATGGTAGATGCCCAATAAATAAGAACTGAGTGACCCATTAGCTGGCTTCTCACCCATTTGCAGAGCTTCAACCAGTCCATAGCTCTGCATGCACACACCACAAGGAGAGAGAATACTTAGGCTTGGATAGGAGAGCTGTTAAGTTGGCAAGAGCCTGCCACAAACTCTTCTAATAAATGTCCTTGTCTTTCACTTTGAGTTCTATTTACTGACAGTAAAATAATGATGTGGCAGAAAGGGAACTGCAAAGACTTCCAAATTCTAGGAGAGAAGCTAGATACATGCCTTTCCATTCTCATGTATTACCACTTGGTCTGTGCCAAGCCCTGTGCTTTACAGCAAGAATACAAATGTCACCATCTTATTGCATCTTATTAGCCAGACTGAATAGGGTGCATACAGAAGACAACTTCTTTTCTTTTTTCCAATGCCAGTCAAACTCAATGCCCAGATGCATTTTCCCCCACTGGGCCCTTGTGTATAGAATCTTGGACAGGTCCATGACTTTGAGCACCCAGAAGAGTCTCATTTCACTCCCTCTGACTTCTCATCTAGGTGTTAGGTTCTCTCTGCATCAAGGCCAGGACTGCTTTGGGTTGAAAACAGACTTGGGAAATTAAAGGTTTCTACCACTTTTTACCACCACTTCACACACTCCAGACGCAGCGCCTGATACCTCTGCAGTTAGAATCCACTGATAAGCCCTCTGGGCTCAGCAGATATTTTGTGTTGGCAGTTGTCCTAGGAGAGAATCTTGTGGTTTCCTAAGATTTCCCCTGAAAGATGTGTCCAAGTGCTTCTCTACCACCTGGGTGATGTGGCCTCTGTCCAGCTGCGTATAATGCCCTCCCTCTGCTCTTGCCTTCTGTGGGCTCACTCCAGGGCACGAATGTGTTTTTATGGTTTGTGCCATAAATAAAGGTGCTAGGCAAATGAGTAAGTAGAGGCCAAAATGCAGACTTGATTTTGTGTCCCAAATGAGGGGCTTCTCAAAGGGAGGAAAGGCCACCTTCATGTAGTTCATCAGCCATAGGAGGTACTTTTTTCATGATTCTCACCAGTGCGCCCTCTGTATGAGCTGAGGGTCTGGCTCTCTCTCTGTTTGGCACCATATCACTCCTGCTCATTTTGCAGCAGCTCCAGACTATGCCTTGCCTGTAGGTCCACTTGGCTGTAATAAGGGCTTTCATGTCACCCCCCCTCCCCCGCCCCACACCAACAAAGATGTTACCAGTTTGCTCCTGGGGCCTGTCCTCTTTCTCTTTGCTCTCCCACAGCCATGTTATTTGAGCCATCACCTCTCACCTTTAGATTGCTCAGGCATGGGTCAGACACTAAGCCCTTGTGTCCCCTCAAATTTTAGGAGACACATATTAAGCCTTATAAATTATTCTCTTACATTCCTCTCATGAAGGCAGAGGTAAAAGAGAAGCACCACTCTGTCTCAGAAACAGGTGTGAAGTGAGAAATGGTATAGTGTTCCAAAAACTTTTCAGAGTAATTGTTCATTCCTGACCTCCTAGCCCTCTAAAACCTCATAAGCTATGAATGGTTGATCACTAGTGCTGCTGGCTTGCTGGAGGAAGTGACTTTTAAAGTGTGAGTAGGTGCTGATTGAATGAAGAGAGAGAGTGTGCTACATGGGTGTTTCCAGCACAAAGCATGAGAGAGTGTAGCATGTTCTTGGAGCTCCATGTGACTGCATGAGAAAGAGTTTCAGGGCTGGCCAAAGAGATGGATCTGGAGAACTGAGTTGTACCAGATTCCTGAAGTGTTTTGCATATTGTACTAAGAAATTTGAATACTATCCTATAGGATTAGCCATTAAAGGATATTTAAAAAGATAGCACATGTTTTTACTTTCCTCTTTGCATGCTTTCTTTGGCTGCAGTATGGAAAGTTATGGTGAAAGTGTAATTGAACAACAATAAAGTAATTTTAAAAATACATATTTTTAAAAAAGTGGAAAGTTTCTTCATATGAGATAAGAACATTAATAAGCAATATTCAGAGAATCTTCCAAATGGAATAAAAGAATTTCTGACTTTTTTCTTATTTATCAAAGTCTTTCTAATAGTCTTGAAAGCCATTCATTCTCCTTGGTTTGCCAAGTTCTTAGGAAGGCATCATGATTGAGAGGGAAAGGCATGGGCTGTATTCCAGAGTGACCTGGGTTTTATTTTAGGACCACTAATTGCTTGTGATCTCAGACAAATATTGAACCTTCCTAGGTCTCAATTTCCTTATATATAAAAACAACACTAAAAATTTATGAGTCAGAATAAACTATTGGGTTGACCAAAAAGTTCATTTAGTTTTTTCATACGATAGCTCCAGTAGTGTTTAGTTGTCTTTAACTTCATTCAAAACAATTTTGTTAGATTGTATCACGACAGCTGTCATATTAGCATGCATTTAAAAAAATTTATCAAAATTGGTAAATTTTTGTGCAGCCATTTTGATATTGAAAATGGTAGAAATACACAACGTTTTTGGCATATTATGCTTTATTATTTCAAGAAAGATAAAAACACAACTGAAACACACAAAAAAGTTTGTGCAGTGTATGGAGAAGGTACTATGACTGATCAAATGTGTCAAAAGTGGTTTGTGAAGTTTCTTGGTACAATTGACATTTTGGCCAAATAATTCTTTGCTATGGGGCTATTTTATGCACTGGAAGATGTTTAGCAGCACCCCTGGCCTCAACCCACAAGAAGCCAATAGCGAGAGATAGACAACATACTCAAAATATCTAAATCATTAAAGTTATTGGTGAAAATGAAAACTGTGTTTTTTTTATTTTACGGAAAAAAACTTAAATGGACTTTTTGGCTAACCCAATAGATTATGCTGCTTAATAAACTCCAAACCTACGTCACATATAGCAATAGAACACATATCTTGCTCTCAATGTATGTCTGATGTAGGTCAACTGGAAACTCTGCTCCATGCTCCGTGACTTCAACCCACAGGCAGATAAAGCACTCACCATCTCACACATTGTGATCACTATGGCTAATGGAACGAGAGTTCTGGAGGGTCACACACTGTATGTCACAGACTGGGTGTGTCATTCATTGCTTTTGTTCACAAGTCTTTGGTCAGAACAAGTAATATGGCCCCACTCCACCACCAGGGCACCCTGTGTGATACCAAAAATGCCTCCCCCACAAGACTATAGTGAGAGTTAAATGTGGTTAAAAACACAAAGTGCGTGATACAGAGTTAGTAACCAAGCAGATTCTGACAAAGCTTTTCTATGAAGAGCAGCCTCACCCACAGCTATAGTGAAGACTTCCAGCTTCTCACTAAGTACTTTAGGAAAAGTATTGTATTTTCAATTGCACAAGTAAACATTGAGCCTTTCATTTCAAAACGATGAAAGGAAATTTGAAAATTTCAGTGAAGGAAATCCTGGCTGAGGAACAGAAATAATAATGGTAATAGTTGATGATGATGATGATGATGATGATGATGATGATGATGATGATGATGATTGGCAAATGTCACTACCTTCAAGTCGTAGACATAGAGGGCTCTCAAAGACAGAATTTGGGGAAAGGCAATTGAGTATCCCTTGTGTAATTTGGAAGGCTTTTGACTTCAAGTCACACTGGCTTAACCATGAGCAGATTTATTGCCATGAAAAATCCAAGTCCCACTGTAGGGCAGAGCTCCAGGTTGGTTGATTCAGCAGCTCAGTTATGTGATGAAGGACCAAGATTCTTTCTATCTTTTTGCTCTGTCATTCACGTTGATTTCATTTGGTACACCTTAAGACTGCTTTATCTTGAGATCATGGAAAGCTTGTCAGAAGCTATCTACTAGGGTAGAGAAATAATTACTTTCTGGAAACCTTCTCTAAAGATGCATAGGGAACATCTCTAATAGTCCCTGCAAAATATCTGCTTATATTTCATTGGCTTAAATTTAATCATTAGTTCCTTCACTAGCAAAAGGAGTCCGAAGCAGGAAGAAGGAAAGGATGCTGAATAGACAACTAATAATCTACCCTGTACCCTTGAAAATAAGCAAGCCTGGTTTTAGCAAATGATTCAGATAGGTTTCAAATGCTGATCTTTAGCAGTGTCTTATCACAATATGGAATGACTTGGTATGGTGTGCCTACCAGCTAACAGTCTAATGGAGAAGCAGAGGGGACACCGCATCCCTCTCTCATTTCTTAGTCATGAGATATGTACATTCATACTCATCTGTTAACTTTCCTTCAGCTGCCTCCTTTCTGTGTTAGAGCTTCATAACACAGCCATCTTTAAGGTCTGTTCTACAGAATCTCTTATAGATAAAGCCACATTATAACATTGCTTTCAGGCCTCAGTAACTGCACCCTTTGCAATGGATTTCAAGATGATCCCACCTTAGTGAAAATATCCCTCTTCATATCCAGAGGTACTGGAAATTCAAATTTTTTGATAGTTCCCATTTCAGTTGATGCACCCACCATTCCTTTTACTCTGGAATCAGCAATGGTCTCCCAAGTGATCAAATGACTTCTCATCTCCCTCACACCAATCCTTCCTCCATCCCACAAAACAAACTAATTTTTGTGATTACAGTTCTGATTATAACAGATACCTGCTGAAAGGCCAAGCTTAGTTCACCAACTATCCCCAACCCAATCTTTCTGCTCTTGTCTTGCACTGCCCTGTTCCCTCTGTCTGTATGCTGCACCCTGGTTGCCTCCTCCCATGCCTATCAAAGCTTCTACCACTCCTCTCAAATAATGTGTTGTTACTTATTCAAGGTCCTTCACTCAGGCAAGAGTCATGCTTTCTTCTGGGAAAAAAATACCTGTTTCCTCTACAACATTTATTTCTACACCATAACTATAGCATTCTTTCTATTGACTATAGTAATGTATTTGTATTTTACCTCCTTCACAGAACACTTGGAGGGGGGTAATCACCATCCATATTCATATAAATCCCCTGAGCCTTGCCCAGAGTCTGCTATATAGTAAGTGCTCAATGAATGTGTCAAACTAAAAATGGGGGGCTTGAAAGAGGGTGCCGAGATACATAGGAACGGAGGTGGCAGAATAAAGAACTCAGCTTCAGAGTGAAGCAATCCTGAGATGAAAAAAAAAAACAAAAAACAAGAAGACTACAAGAACACCATTACATATCTCTGTCCTATTTTATTTTTAAAAAAGATTTTATTACTTTATTGTTGTTCAATTACAGTTGTCTGCATTTTCCACCCAACACTCCCCACCCACTCCAGTCAATCCCACCTCCCTTCCATGTTCCTACCCACACCCTTGGTTATGTCCATGTGTTCTTTATAGTGGTTCCTGAAAACCCTTCCCCCCACTATTCCCTCCCCCTTCCCCTCTGGCCATTGTTAGATTGTTCTTAATTTTAATGTCTCTGGTTGTATTTTGTTTGCTGTTTTCTTTTGTTGATTATGTTCCAGTTAAAGGTGAGATCATGTGGTATTTGTCCCTCACCTCCTGGCTTATTTCACTTAGCATAATGCTCTCTAGTTCCATCCATGCTGTCACAAAGGGTAGGATCTCCTTCTTTCTCTCTGCTGCGCAGAATTCCATTGTGTAAATGTACCATAGTTTTTTGATCCACTCATTGACTGATGGGCACTTAGGTTGCTTCCAGCACTTGGCTATTGTAAATTGTGCTGCTATGAACATTGGGATCCATGGTTTCTTTTGGATTGGTGTTTCAAGGCTCTTAGAGTATAATCCCAACAGCGGAATCACTGGGGCAAAAGACAATTCTATTTTTAGTTTCCTGAGGAAATTCCATACTGTTTTCCACAGTGGCTGCACCAGTCTGCATTCCCATCAACAGTGCACTAGGGTTCCCTTTTCTCCACATCCTCTACAACACTTGTCTGTTGATTTGTTTATGATGGCCATTCTGACCAGTGTCAGGTGGTATCTCATTGTGGTTTTAATTTGCATCTCTCTGATGGCTAATGATGCTGAGCATCTTTTCATATGTCTCTGGGCCTTCTGTATATCCTCCTTGGAGAAGTGTCTGTTCAAGCCTTTTGCCCATTTTTTAATTGGATTTTTTGTCTTCCTGGAGTGGACTCCTATGAGTTCTTTATATATTTTGGAGATCAAACCCTTGTCTGAAGCAGCATTGGCAAATATGTTTCCCCATATAGTTGGTTCTCTGTTCATTTTAATGCTGTTTTCTTTAGCTGTGCAGAAGCTTTTTAATTTGATGAGGTCCCATTTGTTTATTCTTTCCCTTATGTCCCTTGCTTCGGGGGACACATCGGTGAAGATGTTGCTGCATGGAATATCTGATATTTTCCTGCCAATGTTTTCCTCTAGGACTTTTATGGTGTCATGCTGTATATTTAAGTCTTTTATCCACCTTGAATTTATTTTCGAGTATGGTGTAAGTTGGTGGTCGGGTTTCATTTTTTCACATGTAGCTGTCCAGAACTACCAACACCAATTGTTAAAGAGACAATTTTTACTCCATTTTATGCTTCTTCTCCCTTTGTCGAATATTAATTGACCATAGAGACTTGGGTTTATTTCTGGGCTCTCTGTTCTATTCCATTGGTCCATGTCTCTGTTCTTATGCCAGTATCAAACCGTTTTGATTACAGTGGCCATGTAATACAGTTTGAAATCAGGTATTGTGATCCCACGTATTTTGTTCTTCTTTCTCAAAATTGCTACAGCTATTCCGGGTCATTTATGGTTTCATA